>PVJO010003176.1:0-127950 GCA_004026905.1 Hystrix cristata | reverse complement strand
GCAGGTTCATTCATCATTTTCCATATTTTCCCTTTCCCCTCTCTTTCCCCTGTTGCCTTTCTGCTTTTCCCCTTCTTTCTTTCTAGTATTCCTCTCCTCTGCACACCATCCTCCTTTTATATAATATCTATTACATCTCTTTGTCCTTATTTACAGTTATGGTTTCTCATATCAGAGAAACAATTTGATGTGTGCTCATAAGTGTCTGATTTATTTCACTTAAGAGTATGTTCTCAAGAAACATCCATTTATATTGAAGGACCAATTTTTAAAAAAATTTTCATTCTGCCATGGGCTGATAATTTTTTAAAGTCCAATCACACTTGGATGTGGAGGCAATGTCAAATTGCCAAAAGCTTCTAAATGTTTTTTCTTGATTTCTGCACTTAATGTGAATCTGAACCAAACAGGTCACAAAGCAGCACTGGTTTATGGGGCACATCCTGAATAGGACTGGTTCAAAGAAGTTACTCATTTTCTCCTCAAGGTAGTCTCTGATCTAGTGCTGGTAAATCGCTTACTTGAGATACTTCATCTTAGCATGACAGAACTCTATCCCTTGAGTTATGCTTTATCAATTACAAGAAAGCTACATGAAACATTTCTGCCTATGTCACACAACTGCAAGGTCACTGTCTCATTTCGTAATGCCAGTGACTTCATGTTCTCAAATGAGGAAGTATATCCTCCCACCCCTGCTTCATTTATTTTTCTTTTTTTCTTGGCTGCCAGGAAACTCCAATGAAAGTCTAATGTTCAATCACAGTGATCACATTACTTATTTTGATTTGGGAATTCACTTCTCCACTCTAGAATCATTATTTTTACTTTATAAACCTTGTGTTATTAGAAGCGGCTTCAAAGCTATTTTAGAAAGAGCTGTTGAATGATAACGATGTGTGAGCTAAGTAAAAAAGATACTTAATTTCTTAGTTAAATTTTACAAAACAAGCTTTTTACTAAATACCAGGTAAGTGATCAGCAAATAAAACAAGTAAAAATAAAGAGCATTTAACCTTAGGCTTGCCAATCTGGTCATCTAAGAAGAAAAATACTGTAACACCAGACTCCTGTGACTAGTTAAGTACCGCTCCTGTGGTCAAGAGATGGAGTCTACTTCTTTACCCTCAATTCAGAGGTACCTTTATGATTTGTTTTCACCAAAATGACATGCCTGAAGTCATGCTGTGTGACTTCAAAGCCCCAGTTTCAAGAGGTTTTGAAGCTTCCATTGTTATTTTCTTAGAACTAACATGCTGGGAAGAAGCTCTGGCTAATGAGCAGGGCCCAGGGGTCCTTGCTACCTGAGCTGAAGGCCTCAACATGGCAGCAAGCCATTTTAAGCTGTCCGGCCCTAGCCAACCACTCAGCCAAACGGAGAGAGAGAAGTCCAAGCAAGATTAGTGGGCAACAGACTCACAGGAAACAACAGCTGCTTTAAATTACTAAATTTTGAGGCAGTTTGTTACACAAAGCTGATGTAACTCCTAAGTATGCTTTATAACTAATCACCTCCACTCCAATCATTCGGTGCCTGACATTTTTCTTTTGATCCCTCTGCCAATGACCATGATTCTCCTACTCCTAATCTTCAGCTTCTGTGACTCATTCTTCGTATTTCCACCTGTCGCCATTCTAAAGTTAGTGTTATTCAATGCCTTAAAAGCCCTGAATGGCCATCTACTGTTTATAAGGAGGAAAAGCTAATTCAAACAGAATCAAGGCTTTCTGTAATATTGCTGAGTTTACCACCTAAATTTTGTCTCCTACAACATTTTACACCACAGCCCTCACTGGATTATGTGCCATTCTAAAAACACTGTGGCTGTTCCCTCAGCTCTATATCCCTTTTACTGAAAGTCAATTTTTTCCCATTTCACAATTCCTTAGACAGAATCACCTATTTTTCTGGTACCAATTTGGCATAAATTATGTATGATATTAGATAAAAGAATCAATTACCACCTGATCCTTAAGGCTCTTAATTAGACAAACCTTATGCTGATTTCTGAGCCCAGCATTTGTTTTTGTACACAGCTTATACCCAATATTCATGTGTTGAATTCAGTCAATTCTCACATTTTCATTCAACTCAGATATCAATATTATGTAGGAGTATCAGAAAGATATAAAACATAATGTGAAATCTCTAGATGAGTTATAAAGGTAGAAGATTGACCTTACCCCTCGAAAAATGCCAGGGAAGGAGAGAAATAACTATCAGACACAGTGATCCTTCACATCACATTTCCTTCCATAGTCCAACAAAATCAGCTTAAATTATACTCTTAACAAAATCACTCCCCTTTTAAAAAGATCACTGTAGGTGTAAGCAAGGGAAAAAAAGGCAAGTTAGTCTGGGTTAATCCAAGGTCTGATGAAGTAGGCCTTGTTGGAAATTCTTCCAAAACAGCAATTTGCCACACAAGATAAATTTTAGGTGAAAACTAAGACTAAGGCAAATAACCTGTAAATTTCTTTTCACAACTATCCATTATAGTGTTACTGTGCAGGATAAGGACGTCACAGAATGAGAAATGGTGTGGTACAGAAGAGAGGCCGCACCTACACTGTTCACTTGTCTGCTCACCTCTCAGGACTCAGTTTCCCCCTCTGTGAAATGACATTCCATTGGTGGAATCATTTTTAGGTTACCTCTTTTTTCCTTTCCTTTTGAGAGCTCCTAGGCTGTCTCATTTTGAAATCTGATGGGAGAACTAAGATTTCTTCTAACACTGATAGTGAAATTAATAAAGCAATTCAGTAATTTTAGAGTGCTTTAAAGTTCAGTGTACCACTATCAGGTGAATAACAATCAGTGAATAGTTATGAATGACTTTGAATATAAACTGGGAAAGAGAATTTAAAGAAATATTACCTGGCGCTATTATTTAAAGTGTTTTAAATTTGGAATAACTTCAAGTTTACAAACAAGTGTGTCAGATCTGCTAAGAGATTTCAAATACAAAGTGTAACCTTAAGGTTGAAAATAAATAATAATAGGGTAAATTTACTCTACCCTCACAAAAACATCCCAAAAAAGGCAAAGTGGCTAGGAAGATGACTATTCTGGAGCTGTGGTGTTCAGAGTAAACATATATATACATACATATATATTTTTAAAGACAGGATCTATTATAAAGTACAAGACAGCAAGGAATAGTATTAGACTATAAATTCTTGTGTGCTGGATAAAAAATACCTTAGGACTGAAATGATTATTAAAAAACACATTTTATATATATATAAAATATATGTGCATATATATAAAATATATATGCATATATATAAAATATATATGCACATATATATATATGTTAAACTCAATATAAATTGCTTTAGGTTACAAGCAACTAAGAATAAGGGCGTATAAACACTTTTTAAACAAAATCTGTCCCATATTGGAGTTATGTTCAATAATTAAACTACCATTCTAAGATGTTGGATGTATTTTTTGCTCTATAGTTTCTTAGTAAAACATACCAAAAATAGTTACTAAAAACCAAAAATTTCTTTTTAAGGCTAGTGTTTCTTTACTTTCAGAAAAGAATAAAGAAAACCATACAGGAAGCGAGGTGGAATAGTAAATAGACTTTCATAAACATTTGCTTTAGGGTAGCTCATTTAGACATAAGGGACAGTACTTGATGAAATCCTATCTGAAAACAAAAAAAGAATATGAAAGTTTATCTTCAAATAATGAATTTTCTTCCTGTTTAGGATCTTTGGGATTTCTCAGGTAAAAGCCTACTCTACAGGAAGCGGTTAAGGACTCTGAGGTAGGCTAGGGGAGGGAACAGTAGGTTTAGCATGTGCACGGCCCTGGGTTCAATCCCCAGGGCCATCAAGACAACAAACAAAGCTCTTCTACTCTGTTTTGTAATATTCCTTCAAAATCAAATATTTGCCAGTACAAAACTAAGAATATACATTTTAAAAATTTTGAGTTCAGTTAATTCGAAATTTTATTGATTGATTGATTGGTGCTGGGAATCACACTCAGGGCCTTGCACTTGCTAGACAAGCACTCTACCACTTGAGCTAAATCCCCAACCCCTCAAAATTTTAGCATAGATGCTAACAGCACAGATGATTTTAAAATGTTACTTTAGTTAACTGTCGATTTTTTTCTGAGTCTATTATTATTGGTCTGTTATTAGCTGATGACCTATCAAGTGTGTAATAATGTTCACACTTCTTGTAAGTAAAATGTACTTCAAACACAGACTTGTTACTTTTCCAATTTTTTCAATCTTTTTTTAATAAGTGAAACTTAAATATATTATTCTACAACATAAATTATTTTAATTGATAAACTAAAGAGTTGTTAATAACTAAGTAAACACCCCTGTGATAGAAAGGTGGTATTTTTATAGCTACTTGCTAGAGTATTCCTCTCACAGATACAATCCATACTCCATTGCTGAGAAGTCGAGCAGACTGTTAACCACAAGGTGACTATGTGAAAAGTCCATGACTACTTAAGATACACACCTAAGGAAAACCAAAACCACCTCGCAATGCAAACCAAAAGCTCAGAATATGCCTTTTATATTTAGAAATTAAACAATAATGAATGGTCAATCTTGTTTGCATTTAGATAAGAAGCTGAAAAATATCAGATGGTAGCACTCAGGATCTAAACTAATTAAAGGAAGATGGAATGATGTTTTTCTAGTCTAACTCGAACAGAATAGACATGTCTTTTAAATTACTAAAAATATACTGGTGCTGTTTTCCTAACTTTGCTCTAATATACATTTGGAGTTAAACAAGTAAGAGCTTGGTGTGGTGGCTGTAATCTCAGCACTTGGGAGGCTGAGGCAGGAAGACTGCAGAGTTCGAGCCCAGCCTGAGCTACATAGTGAGACCCTGCCTCAAAACAACAACAACAACAAAAAATTAAATAAGGAGGAAGCTAACTGAGCTTCAAAAGTAATCATTTGATTTAGAAAAAAAAAAATCACAGAACATCATATTTCACTCAAAGCAATCTTAATGATTCAACGGTCCAACTGTCATTTTATAGACGAGGAAACTGAGGATTGCAAAAGGTAATTGTAGATTATATAGTTTTATTAGTAGCAAATTCTCAACTAGAACCTTAATTTAATGGTCTTTATCGTCAATTACTATTAAGAAAAACAACAACAGCAACATTCACCTCAATCCAATTCGTAAGCCAGTAGCACTCTGGATCTGTGTTTTCCACTGTGAAGAGCACATTTCCTCTGGGAATGACAGAGCCCTCGGGAACGGCCTTCACTTCTATAGGGAGATGCCCATCGTATTTCTGGTAGGAAACAGCAATGAATTCATTCATTCAACACAGGATACCCACCTGCTGCTTAAGATTCTTCATATTTTCTAGAAGCGAAACTTACTGTTACAGAAATTGCAATTGTTTATGTTTTTATATCGTTAGCAATAATCTAGTCAGACTATCCCTAAGCTTCCTAAAATTAATTAAAATTATTAACAATTTAGGCACTGATACTAATTTTTAAAATTAATGCTGTCAAGTGTTTCTCCTAAGGACACTTATCAGAAAAGAGATAGATAATTCCAAACTTATCAGAAATCATTTTTCCCTGACCTTTCAGAAAACAAGGCAGGTTTATTTTATTCCACCGTATTCTAAAAGTATTCCAAGAACGCTGCCTTTCAACACAGGTCAAAGGCAGATAAAATAAGGAATTGCTATAACAGAACAAAAGAAATTTAAAAAAAAGAAAGAGAAATACCTGCAGAAGAACCTTAACAGAGCTAAATATTGTAGTAGACTGAAACCACCAGACAGGGCAATCACAGAACCTTGGCAATCAACACCCAAACTTGACTTACGTAACTTCTTATTAACAGTTTGCTCCAAAATTAGGCTGAGGGTTATCTTGCTGCATGGTATCTTACTAGGCATTTAACTGAACCTTCGCCGCCTTCCCTTCACCTAAAAACTGTGGCTAACTACACAACATGGTGTGCTTATCTTTTTCAAAGACCCATGATTAGCAAAGAGTAAACCTCAGTATTTTAATACAGGAATGTATTATACTATGTAAGAGACTTGCATTTGTGAGATGTAAATTAACACTTAATATTGTGAGATATCTACAGATTCCATTTTCAGCCTAATACAGAAACCATCAAAGGACATTCAGTGTTATAATTCAGTCCCCATGTCTTTGAATGCTCCAAAGTTTTAGCAATCGATTCAAACATACTGGATATGAATATTATGATAAAATAAATAAACTTCATGGGTCTGTATCAAACCATTCAAACTATTCAGTGAGAGAAATCTCCCAGAACTATTTTACAGTTATAGACTCATAGCACCTATTTTCACTCAAGAAAACAGAACTACATTTTGAAAATGTTAAATAGCTAGGCCATTTTAAGGTATTAGTGGTTTTTCAGTAATAATTGCATTTTCTTAGGTGAATTTCCAAGAATGGATTAAATTAACTTCCTGAAAAATGATATTCAAATTGTAATTCATTTACCTAATAAATCACTTAAGACATACTGTAGATTCTATATGGTTGTGATTTACACCTAGGGGAAAAAAAATCAAATGTCACCTCTACAGCTTTTTACAAGAATATCTAAAAAGCCCATTACATTGAGATCACATTGTAGAGTCCAATCTTCTATTCAAATGCCTTTGCAAGAAAATGAACTAAACACAACACCAAAACAGGAAACTACTTTTTACCTCAAGAATGTAGTTCCATCCCTTTTCATTAAAGACATCATCCTGGAAATGTTCTTTGTACACTTCTTTGGCTTCCTGGATTTTCTCTTTGGTCACAACCTTACCTAAAAGGATACATATGTCCTGTTTACAGTTCTAGAGACATCCTCTGAATTCTACCGTCACAGATTTAATGTCTTTAGCTACTGTACCCATTGTATGGATTAAATAATGAGAGGTTAGATGACTAAGGTAACAACAGCATCAGAAAAGGAATTTATACTTCCAATCAGTCACCTAAACAGGTAATAGAAAAAAAGTACTTGCATTATTAAAAAAAAAACCACTGTAAATTAACTATAAATTTAGATGTTCTGTGAGATGATTCAAAAACTTTGTACATCTTCGAAGTGAAACTTTTTATTTTATTCATAAAGGCCAGGTGTGGTGGTATATGCCTCTGATCCCAGCATTCAGGAGGATCGCAGTGAGTTTGAGGCCAGCCTGGGCTACATAGCAAGTTTAAGTTTAGCCTGAACTACATAGCAAGACCCTGTCTCAAAAAACAAAACTAAAAAATATTCATAAATGATGTGGTATCTTCAGGGCTGGTAACCTTGTAATTTTCACAGTTACTACATTTTTGCCCCCCCAATTCAATTTTATTTAACTTTCCTTATCTGTAAAATAAAGATAATAGGGAAGTACCTACTTATCTAGGTTGGTTGCCAGAAATAAATGAGCTTAGACATAGACCCATCTGCAATAATGCTGCCCTAGAGTATGCAACCCATACGTCTTAGTTATTTTACAAAGTTTTTAAATTGTACAACTAAATTAAAGTATATCATCAAGGGCTGGGAATGTAGCTCAGTGGTAGAGCACCTGCCTACCATGTGTGAGGCACTAGATTTGATCCCTAGCACCACAAAATAAAAAAGAGTGTATTGTCAATCTTTGCAAACTATACAAAATAGCTAGTGAACTCATTAAAAATATCTTTGTTAGTCCTACCACAAAGCAGAACTTCTGATATCCAGCAAGGTTTTCAATAGTTTACCATAACTGAACTATCTGATTGTAAAACAGATTATGGAAAACTTATCATTTGCATGGAATTAAGCTTGGTCCATATTCATTTCTGAAATTAATTTTACTTCAAAATTTCCAAGACGTATAAGATCTTTGGGAATTATTCTTTCCTATTCCTAAAATTGGCCTTTCAAAAACAAACAAACAAAAAACACAGAAATTATTGGGTTTTCTGGTAAAACTGACCAGTATAAAAATATTCTATTTATAATTTCTACCATAATTCAAAATGCGTTTCCAGGTCAATAAAAAATCCTTAAATGAGCAAATCAGATTAGCCTCTGAATACTACTGACTTTTCTAATTTTATTCTGAAACGTAACAGGTTCAGAAAAACTTTCTCATACTTAAATGCCAAGCACACACACCAAATTCTAAGGTTTAATTAATTCAAATTAACAGATTAAAAAAACTTCCAAAAGAAGCCTTAAAGTAGTTAAAACAGTGGTGACAAACCTATGGCATGCATGCCGCAGCAGGCTGTCTGTATCACCGAAAATTCTAAAAGGTTCGCCATCACTCAGTTAAAGTAATGAAACATCAAGATTAGACTACTCAAAAAGTAACCTCAAATAATAACAACTTCGGGAAAAAAGTATGAAGTTACACAAAAGCAGAGTTTTAAATGTAGTAGGAAAAGTAATACCTTTTAAGTACTTATTAAGAATGTACTGCAACCCATAAAATACTGTTTCCTCATATTTCACCTTCCTTACTCTGGAGTTTTCTGTCTTCTTTTCACGGCATTCAAAGTAGGAATAAACTTTGCTCGTGTTGGGTGGGTATTGTTTATAGTGAGTAACCTAGGTAAAGAAAAATAGTTGGAAAACACCAGAAGAGTAGAATGTGAATCACAACAAAAAAAGGCTTGAAATTATTTCAAAACCAGAGAAACTATACTTTGCATTTGCTATTGATGAGCTGCTTTTCTTGGGCACAGAGAATAAAAAGTACGTATATTATTGAGATTTTAATAGTCCAGTATCTTAAAATCAAAACCACAAGAGACGGAACCAAACTTGGAATAAGGCCTCTAAATTGGTGCTGGGGAATAGCCTCAGGCTCAGAAGGGAGAAGCAGCTGCCTATGCCCAGAGTCCATATAAAATAAAAGCCAGCAGGTTCAGACAGGTTGTTTGCATCCTTTATCCAAATTGCTTGGGACCAGAGGTACTTGGACTTAAGACCTGAGAATATTTACATATACTTATGAGGTATCTTGGAGCTAGGACCCACATACATACACAATATTTCCTTATTTTCCATAAATGAAACACACACTTTATACACACAGCCTGAAAGTAATCTTATATAGTATTTTTAGTGCACCTCTCTTTTGACTACAAAGTGTCACATGAGGATGGGTGTAGAATTTTCCCCTCATGCTGTCCTGTCATGGCTCAAGTTTTGACTTTTGGAGCATTTTGAATTTTGGGATTAGAAGGCTTAACCTACTGTTACTATGTAAATATGGTATATTGAGTACTAGTCTGATGACTTCTCATGACTATTTATAAAAAATGAGGTACCCAGGATGATCCTTTCTAGCCCTCATAGTAACACTACAAAAACCTGCATGAAAGCAACAAAAATAATGAAAAATAAATAAAAACCCATTTTGTAATATTTCTTATGTTCAAATTATCTCCTAATCGGAAAATAAATTTCTAAATATGTTACATCAAATCTTTGAGTTTAAAAATATGCAGAGATTGGGTAAGGGTCACTGTTGAAAATTTATCTGCTTTTACTTAAAGAAATAAAAGTAGAAAGTGTTTATTATATTTGAATTTTATGTCAGTGTTTTTACCATATTAAAACATTTTATTAATGAAAATAACCAAAAGATTAATGAGTATCTGCCCAGCTGAAAGAATGCGAATAAAAAGCCTTAAAGTTTAAGGCCTAGGGTGAATCATGGCAATAGTGGAACAAACATGGAGACCAAGTTTCAGGCCTAACCACTGTGAACATAAACCACTGTTTATCGGATTAGATACCATGAACTCTCATCACTGTAATAAGAAGATTTAAGAAGTAGCTAAGTGAGGTGGGCATGGTGGTACATGTCTGTTATCCCAGTACTCTGAGGATGAGGACAGAGGATCCTGAGTTCTACCCCAGCCGGGGCAACTTAGTGAGACCTTGTCTCAAAAAAAGGGGAGGAGGCTGGGGATGTATCTCAGTGTGAAAGCCCTGGGTTCGATTCCCTACCCATGCACCCAAAGCTAAAGGAGACAGTTAATACACAGCAATTAAATCTACTAGTCAATTTACTAAAATGCATAAACAAATGTATTTATAAATGATACTTTAGGTTACCGAAGTATCAGTAATATTGTAAATTAAACTGATTAGAAAAAGAACCTCCATCTAAAATTATACCCAGGATGTATGTAAAAATGAAAATGTCTAGCTTACACTAATAACTCTGATTCCTTTAGCCAGAGTAAGTAGTGAGGCAGAAGAAAAGTTGCTGGTAAATTCTGAAAGAAATATGGACCACATGGCACAAGTTTATAAAACTCAAATTCATAGTTGTGTTTCTCAATACTGTAAGTCTGATCGATACAGTATCTTCTATCATATTTTAAAGTATTATAAGACAAATTAATTATTTTCCTTTTCTAAGAATACCAAGCAGTTAAAAGCTGAATGGAAACATCTCCAACTATTTAGTGCCATCAGGGCCTAAAAGTATACTAAAAATTTCCCATCATACAAATACAGTTCCAGTTCTGGACAATTATTACAAATGTTTATAATTTTAAAGCCTTACTCAGGCTAAGCTTCTAAATAATAATTTAAAACTCACCTTTGCCTAAGTAGTCAGAATCTCTTTAGAAACAAATATTTAAAATCTAGAAGAGTTCAGGTTGCTTAATTAGAAATGATGTTCTAAAATCTTAGAGAAATTAGAGACTGAGAGACAGTTCAAGAACTTAAATTGCCTACAATCTACCAACTCCTAAGGTCCAACTAGTTTGTAAAAAAATTAGCGAACATCTTTAGATCTATTTATGTGAGCATACACACAAAGGGGAAAAATTTTTTAAAAGCTGAGATTCATACTATTCTAGCATTGTCAATAGATGACTCTAGTTTTGCTAGTTTACTGTCTTCATTTTATCTTCTGTTAAACTGGTTGCTCTGAACCTTCATGGCAAAGAAAATGGGATGACAGGCCATAAATTCAAATCAATTAGTTTTCTTATAAATAATTTATTCACAAATACATACCCTGTACTTACTATGTCTCGGGTATCAATATGTTTCAGATGCTGAGGAGAGGAAAGTAAAATAGGCTAACATGGTCCCAATTCTCATAGGGAAATAAGGGCTTTGAGAGGGGGATAACACATAAAATAATTTCAGACCAAGAAGAGTAGAGGGGGCCAGGAAGACTTCTCTGAAAAGACATGTGAACAAGACCTAAAATAAGACAGGAAATGCTTTAGTAATAGGGACAGAAAAGAAGGCAGGTTAGTGTAGCTGTGCTTAGAATAAATATACTAAGATCAGAATGAGGCAGGGATAAGATTGTAAACCTTGCAGAACTTTGGAACCAAAGTTTTGAAACTGGGATTGAACCCAGGACTTGAACATGCTAGGCAAGTGCTCTATTACTGAGCTAGATCCCCAGTCCTTAAAAAAAAAAAAAAAGTTTTATTTTGAGACAAGGTATTGCCATGTTTACCAACCTGGCCTCAAATCTGTAATCCTCCAGCCTCAATCGCCCACAGGTGTATGCTACCATGCCTGTCTAGGAGCTTTTATTTTCCATGAAGTGTAATAGGAAGACATTATGCTTAAGATAGGGTGAATAGATCCTGGTTTTTTTTTTTTTCCAAGGCTGGGAATTGAACACAGGGCCTTGCATGCTAAGTATGTGCCCTAACATTGAGCTACACCTCTAACCCTGATTCATATTTTAAAAGGACCAGCTTGGCAGTGACTGGAGAATGGATTAGAGTCTTGTCTTTTTCTTTTTTTGCCTTCCATGTTGGGGTTGGAACCAAGAGCCTCACACTTGCTAGGTAGGTACTGTACCACTCAGCTTGACTCCCAGGCCAAGATGGATTATGGGATACTTAGAGCAGAAACAAGAATGAAGAGGCCACTTCTCAACACTAGGCTAGCAAATAGAACTGGCCAGGATTTCTGGAAAAAAAGAACTAGGTAGGCTGACAGGATATGGGAAATAATAATGGGGAAGAATTAAAGGTACTTCCTAGATTTTTGGCTTCAGCAACTGGGTTAATAATGGTGTTATTTATTAAAATTGAAAGACTGCAGAATGAATGAGTAGGGAAGTCAAGAATACCATTTTAAGTAATACTAACAAGATGATTCATAGTACTCAGAAAAGTGAATACAAAAAGGAAGTTCTTCAATTATTAATTTTTTACAGGTAATTTCTATACCTAGAGAAAATGGTTTTATAAAATTCTTTACTTGACACAGACAAGAGAAATATTTGATAATATCCCAGCCAACCTTATCACTAAAAATATTCCCTAAAGTGGGATGACCCTCTTCCAGCAAAGAGAGCACAGCTTATACATTAATATGTGTAATAAAGAACACAGGCACACAGGAAAATGTACCTTCTAACAGAATTTAATCTCATAGTTATATGACTGATTTACCTAATGAAGAGATAAGTTTTGAAAAATTATTACCTACTAGGTAACCACTGATCTTATTTCAAGCCCTAGAGGAAAAACTTTCTAGCCCTAAGTTTAAGACAGGATGAAGCTTTTCCCACTGTGGAGTGTTGGCCAAGCAATTACATTCAAAATACTGCATTACCAAAGCTAAGATATGACAGTTGAGGAGTATGAAACACATTTAAAGTGAATAGAATCTTTATGGGTAAGGTCCAGTTTTCCCTAGATATCCCAAAAGGTTGAGCTGATCTTCCCACAATGGAATCACATGACCCAAGGCAACTACTACTAACCTACTTTTCTAGTTATACTCTTATTTTTAACTGCTAAGAAATAAGACACAGCCTTTTAAAATGTGTATGTAAGAGCAGATGAGGTAACACATCCAAGGTCACAGAGTAAGTTACGCCATCTGTGTAACAGAGCAGCAAGAGGATCCATGTTAACTCTACAGTGGCTAAGACTTTATGTCTCTTTAAAGGCTTGGAAATCTGTCCACTGCTCCAGAAAACAACTCACTGCTATTTGGCTTTGAAGAACTAATCACTTCATTAATGTGACTTACAGTCAGATTTTCTGACTGTATTTCTTGGGGAAAGAGAAAAATTCTAAAACCACTTACACATAGTTATTATATCACTTCTTCCCTTAAACTTTCTGGTACAAAGTTTCTAATAACCTTACCTCTTTTGGTACACTTTCAAACCAAATCTTAGAGGATACTACTTTTAGTAATTTTTTTTTTTTTGGTGAGATATTGTATATACTTATTACTGATCTAAATTAATTCACCTATACATCAGTAGTTTGTACCCTTCCCTCCTGCAGCAGTGCCCTCATCTTCACGAGGCTTAGCCTGCCATGGAAGCACTATGCCAATATTTCTGTCTGTGCAGAAGCAGTGAGAGGCATGAACAAATGAGGACAATTCAGAGGAAGATATTGGGAAGCTAAAGTTGTAGGCAGAACTAACTTGCCCATATGATTCTCATCTCTCTCCAAATTGTGTTCTCGAAAAATCTCAGAATTCTAACATTTGTCATTCAGCCAATAGAAGAAGCAAAATCGCTTGAACACTTCATAACCATAAATAAGTTATACAGCTCTTTGAAACTTGTCTAAATATTCCTCCATCCTGGACTGTAAAATACTATATTCCTTTACAATATCCAAAAAGTCTCCACTATTTATTAAATGAATGGTTAAAAATGTGCTGAGTTCTAGATAACCAGCGTATAAATGGTCTTTTGAGAAGCAAGCTACACTGGACTGCACATTTTACAACTAATGTGTGATGATTTAAACTATTGCTTCAGAATGTGTAACCATAATACACATACTTTGGGGTAGAATGTCTTTTCCAGTTACAGCACAACTGACAACATCTTCTATTAATCTATCACAGGTAACATGTTCAGAAGTGTTAAAACTATTCTCTGTAGTTGGATTATTAAACGATGCAACTATTCTCTGTTGCATCGTTTAATAATCCAGTTACTCTGAAACTGGTCAATGGCTATCCTAGAGGTAAGTGAAAAAAATGACCCTGTCTCCTTTATTAAGAAGTTCCTAATGCCATTTAAGCACTGTAAAGGCCATGACTAACCCAAATGCATCTTTCCCTAGCTGGGTTAGCAAAATGTGAAAACAACCTAGGACGTAATTTTGTTTTAACCTATTCTGAATACATAAATGATTAACACAAGATTAAGAATTTAAGATTAGGTCCTTTTTATTTGTAAAAAGAACCTAGGATAAAAACTGAAGAACCACATTTGCCTGCTTTTTTAGTTCCCTATTATGTATGATGAAGTATGAGATTCCAGAAAAAATGATGTATTTGAAATACTCCTCCTCTGGCCAAAATTGTTCTAGATTCTTTTGAGGATACAAGAAAAAATAAAATTCCCACAGGTTACCATGCAGTTGGCCACTATCCCATCCACTTGCAGCAAACTTTTTGTAGTGTTTATGCCATCAATTATTCTCCCTTCAATTTAAGAAGAAATCAACATATTTTGCGTTTTCATTAACATATCTAGCTTCTAATTCCCTACTTTAACTGGCCAAGAGTCTGTAAGAACTAATAAAGCACAGGCAACATTCTTATGTAATTTTTCAAACAAATTTCATTACTTGTAACCTTGTGATTATCATTTTTGTCTCTTCTTCACCTAAAATAAAAAGGCAAAAACAGAAAATGGGCTCAAAGGCCCACTAACAATATAAAGAAAATTAAAGACTAAATGTGACTGTGGTATATAGACCTAAAAATAGTGCCCTGCTGTAACCCATTGGTAGAAAACATATTAACTTGATGGAATTCTCTTGAGATTTTCGGGGAACAAAATAAAAACTACTACTAAGACAAAAATCTTTTGAAAAGATTTCATATATGACAGTAGATAAAATAATCAGCCTGACTTTAAAACGGACAGGAGTAAAATTTTATTAAACAGCTGGGAGTGGTGAGACATAGCTGTAATGGCAACTACCCAGGAGGCTCAGGTGGGAGGGACTGCAAGCTTCAGGTCAAAGGGGCAAAAGACCCTGTTTCAAACACAGAAAATAAAAAGTCCAGGGGGATGCGGCTAAGCATCACAACATTTGACTAACATGTGTGAGGCCCTTGGTCCAACCCTCAGCATCATTAATAAATGGTACAAATTATAATAATGCAGATAAGTATAACTTGCTAGAGATTACAAGACTTTAAAGTAATTCACTATTTTAACTAAAAGCATTCTAAAAATTGAGCTGAAGTGATTTATGAATAATGGCTGAGGAATTGCACTCCTTTTAAAAAAAAATTAGATTTAATCTGTTCACATTTTCCATTTACAACTAAATTATTTCAAGAGCTAGTAAGTGAAAAATATCCCTGAAAACGCTAGGCATGGTGGCGCCATCCTGTAATCCCAGCACTTGGACGGCTGAGGCAGGAGGATTACAGCAAGTCTGGGGCCACCCTGGGTTACATAATGAGTTCAAAGCCAGCTTGAATTGCATAGGGAGACCCTGTTTTGAAAAACAAACAAAAACCAAAAAAACTCTGAAAACTAAACATTTAGTGAAGAATAGAAATTTTACAAAACTATTAACGAGATCATTCTAAATATCACTATTAAGGACACTGAAAACACTATAAGCAAACCAAGAACACAAGCAGAGGTTTTAGAGTCAAGTGAATGACCACACTTGATATTATAATAATCTTTTAACAGTGAAGACTTCCACTTTAAAATCCCGTTTAAACAGACTACTTGTTGATGACTCAGCTCTATTCAAGAGAAACTCATAAAAGCATCACAATATTAAATCCACTGCAAAGAAATAGACTAAACAAAAAATTTAAGTAAAATAGGATTTGGGGTGTGGTGGCACACCGTGTAATCCCAGCACTCTGAGAAGCTGAGAAAGGAAGGTTAAAATTTAAACCCAGCCTGGGCAATTTAGGGACTTATAGTGTATCTCAGAATAAAAAATAAAAAGGGGCTGGGAATATAAGTGTAGCTCTGTGCAAAGGCCCTAGGTTCCATTTCCTGTGAGGGTGGGAGATACTCTCTAAAATGCTTTCTCAGACTACTGGAGGGTTAAAAACAAAGAAACAAAAACTAAAGAACCAAAACAGAAACCAAACACGTGGGCGTACTATGCTTCATTACCACATTCCCAAACATTACGTCGCTCACATAAACACTAATATTAAAACTTATTTCTTGCAAGTAGGGTTTCTGGTCTGACATTTCACCTTTTAAACACATTCGCTAACAAAACTACAGTCCAGTTTATCTCATGTATTTTGGAAACCAGAGGAAAGAACATGGGCTAGCTTTCCCCCTTACTATTCCTTTCTGTAAAGTACGTGTGAGTTTCAAAGAAAATTAATGGGGCAGCTCCACATGCAGGCGTCCAATGGGCAGACGAAAGCAATGTTGTGTCATTTCCCTCTCTACAAGTTCTCCAGGGTTAAGAACTCGAGTTCTCCTACCTCCTCGTGTTTCACTTTCCTTTTCTCAGAAACCCTGCAGCAACCCTACAGGAGTAAGAGCACACCGGCCTCTGCAAGTAGGGATCGGAAGCGCGAGGGATCCCTAGGTGCGAAGGAGTTAGACACGCAGCCCAGAGGTGTGGGACGGGAGATCCGGCGCGGCTCCGGGGACAGACATGTGCCCTCCACGCCGGGGCCGCGGGCGCCCCGAGCGGGACCCTCCCACCGCCTTCCTCTCTGGAGGGGACCTACCTGGGTAGCCGCGGCGCGCGGGACGGCGGGGGTGCCCGCTCCTCCCTCCGCCGCGGCCCTCCCCGCGCGCCCCGCCGCGCCCCCCCGCCCGCGCGCAGGCCCCGCCCCGGCCCCCGTCCCTCCTCTCCTCCATCCCTCTCGCCTCCTCCGACCCGCTGCGGCGCGCTCCACCTGCCCATCCCGCCGCCGTCGCCGCCGCCGCGCGCCTGCCCGCCCGCTCGCCCGCGGGGCCGCGACCCCGGCCATTGCCGTCCGACCCCGAGCTCGTCCCCGCCGCGCCCCGCATCGTCCCCACCGCCAGCTGTACCTTATAGGAGTCGGTGGCCAGGAGGATATTGAACTCGGCTTCTGCCGCAGCGTTCATCTCGGGCCGGAGTGGAGGGGCCGCGCGCCGCGAGCTCCCCCGGCGCGCCTGTGAGGAAGGAGAAAAATGGGCTTCGCCGCGCTCCGTTGCTTAAGTCACTGCTCGGTCTGAGGAGGAGGAGGGAGAGGGGGAAACGGAGCGCGGGGAGGGGCCGGAGAGGGCGGGCCGGGAGCCGTGACGCTCCGGAGGCGGCGGCGGCGGCTCGCGCACTTGAGGTCTGGGCGCTCCCGACCCGCCCACCCGGAGACAGGGGGCGGGGCGCGGCCGCGCGTGCGCAGCACGAGGGGGCGGGGCGGCGGGAGGACGTGAGGCACGCGCTCTGGCCGGGGACGCCCGCCCGGAGGCCGGGGGCTGTGCGTGACCCCGCGCGCGCTTCGCTCTCGGGACTCTGCCTGCGCGGAGGGCGGGGCTGGGGGCGTTCCCGGGCCTCCGCCCCCGAGCCGACTGCCCCGCCCCCAGAGCCCTTCCTCCGGAACTACCCAGTCCCGGTCCTGCTCCTGGATCTCCGGTGTCACGTCACCCCGCGGGTCCCGCCCCCCCACTGCCCGCCTGGCTCCCAGGCCCGCACGCCTGAGTCACCTTTGTTTCCCGCAGGGGTCAAGAATGGAGCCTGTGGCCCCCCTGCCACTGGGCACTCCTCATCCACCTCGTCGTCTCTTAAAAACGCGAGGAACTGCGGCGAGGAAGGAGGTGGGGGCGACTCTTTACTTACTGTTATTTTTTGTGGTACTGAGGCTCGAACCCAAGGTCTTTGCACGGAGGTACATCCCCAGTCCTCTGTAGAATTTCAAATTTTGAGACAAGGTCCGCTCCGTGGCCCACGCTGAGCTCAAACTTAAGGTCTTCCCGCCTCGGCCACCCAGAGTGCTGGGGCCACGCACCACAGCGGAGAGCTAAGAGACCTCCGCCCCCTTCATCTGACGCATGGACCCCGCTGTCCCTGGCTCCATCTAGGGCTTGGTTTTTTGATCCTTTGAAGGCTGTTTTGACTTTCTTGGAGAAAACAGCCTGCATCAAAAGGCAGAGGCTAAATTCAGTGCTCAGAGACAATGAGGGGACAAGACCTAACGGAATCAAATGTTGCTGGGAAGTGAAAGGCAACCGCCCAAGTCTGACAGGGTGAGAAACCGACTTTATTGTCGTCGTCGTTAAATCGTAGGAAACAGCTGGCAACCTTCAAATAAATAAAATGACGTCTGATGACGTCCCCAGATACCATGAGACCATGCACTTGCCTTTTCTGAGACAGGGTCTTGCTAAATTGCACTTGCTGAGCTGGAACTTGCCATCTTTCTGCCTCGGCCTCCCAGAGTACTAGGATAATGGGTATGCGCCAGCAGCCTTGGCTCCACTTCTCATTCAAGGTTGCACTTTTTCATAAACTAAGATTCTTCTTCGCTGTTTTGTGTTCAGTAGCTTAAAATTTAAAAAGAAATCTGAGACTTAGGTTTTTATCGGATAAAAGAAACCCAGGCAAAACAGTTTGATGAAAACACGCACAGCCTTTGTACTCTGTCCTTCAGTTAATAATCTCATTTTTTCTGGTGGCAGGGTGGTGGAACGTGTGTGTTGATTCATCCCAAGGAGTGTGGAAGTACGGCTGAGACTTCTCATGTAGGTCCAGACAATGCCTTGAAGTCAGTACATATTTTCCTCTTTTTCTGAGTAGATACATTTCAGGACAAATGTATAAATGCGAGAGATCCTCAGGCATTCAGGCAAGGTAGTAGATACTACTAATACATTTAGAATTGTTTTAAACACTGAGGTATGAAACAAGAGGTTTTGTTTTTCTTGTTGGTTTGGTTGACCCTGTGTTTAATAGGGAAAGTCATTCCAATTAAAACGTTTAAATCAGTAAGATATTTTTTAAAACTTTGATTTTGGAATATTTTGTTATATTAGTTTAAGCAGCACAATTCAAGGAAAGAAACGAGATCCTTTTTGCTCCTCTTAATTGGGTGGGGGTCTTTTTCCTTCATTTATTTAAAATTTACATAACCTACTTCACTTACATGATAAACTCTTATTTGTTTAGCTTCTTGGAATCCATGCGTCTACAAGTGACCATTGTTCTATGCTGTTTTATACAGAAATAAAAGTAGGATTCTGATTACAAAGTGGGCTTTGTTTGCAGTAGCATTTTTTAAAAGGCAAATTTTGATCCTTCAATCTTTGAGTTGAATTTGTGGTTTTGAAATGAAAAAGCACACTCTTGGTACAAGTAAAAGATGTTAGCATTGCACAGGTACTGACATTGCTTGTCAGACACGGGAATACAGCCCTGTTGGCTGCAATCTCCAGAGGAAAAGATAGCACAAAATTGTTTTGGTTTGGATCTTAAATGTCTCTTTAAAAGTCTGTATGCTAAAGACTTAGTCTCCAGGCTGTGGTGATGTTGGGAGGTAGTAGAAGCTTTAAGAGGTGGAGACTAGCTGGAGAAAGTTAGGTCCCTGAGAGATATTGGGACTCTAGCCCCTTTCTTTCCTCTCTCCTCCCCCTCTGCTGGCCCCTCATCTGCAAGGTGCTTATGGTATGTTGCCCTGTGCTTCTGCCATGATGTGCTGTGCAGCCGTAGGCCCAAGAACCATGGACTGAATCTGAAACAGTGAGACAAAATAAATCTTCAAGGTTGATTATCTTAGGTCTTGTGTCACAGCCATGGAAAGCTACTTAACACAAAAGTCATGTTACCAATGGAAAAATCACATTTGCCAAAGGTAGAATTAGCCATGTTTTAAAGTAAGTACATGCTTATGCCAGACCCCAGTTTTGAATTGACTGGGATATAGAACTATGAAATTATCACCAAATATAACACCAAGATTTCATTTTGAAATGACCTCTTCTGAGACACAATCTAAGAGCTAGTATTTAGAATCTTTATCTAGTAGCATGTAAAAGAGCTTAGAAACTGTTCCTCGTGAGTCACCAAGACAGCATAGGTAACAGCTAATACATAGATTCAAATGGGCTGCCTCACTTTATTCAAAACCCTGGAGTTTTCTACGATTCCTACAAACAGCCAATCAAGTACAGCAAACTGGGCCTCCAGCTCCCATTCGTCAGAGTGCTATAAAACACCTGTGACTCATATGATCAAAAAGCTAGTTCCACTCCTGCTTTCTACACACCTCCAGATAGCCTCTGCCACACTTTGCTATTTCAAAGTTGCTTCCTATTCCGAAACACTGGAGAAGCAGGTGTAGAACTCCTCACGGTGGTCCCATCGAGCTCCTTTCCTGATCTCTAGATTTGCCAGTTAGCTGTCACAAAGACAAATGTAAAAGAGAGCTTTTAAGAATTAAAGTTAGATTTTTCCTTACGCACATTTCCAAGGCCCTCTGGGAACCTCAGTGTTCTAATTTCCTAGGAAAAGGCCTCATCTGCAGAAACATGTAGGCCTTCATGAATAGAGTGGCTTTTCAGTGCACTCACTATGACTTAGTCTGTTGAGCTTCCCCAACCACTTCGAGATACACAGAAAGCTGCAGTGTCTTAGTCTAAAACTACACAGAGGGTGGAGAAACAGTAGTCTGTGTGCAGCAAGAATGATGCAGATGGGCCCTAGACATTCTGGTGTTCAGTATCCTTGTGCCCTTTCTGTGGTGTCTCTAGCATCTCACTGGGCTATATTCTGATATGCTGGCAGTTTGGGTGAGGTAATCTTCTACTTGATGTTAAACTGTTCTGCAAATCCCATGTCGTTCAGGACATCTTCCCATTCTATGCATGCTGGATGATAAGTCTTGATTTCCCTGTCTATATTAGTTGGGTTTTTTCCCCCCAGTTTATCTAAACTAAATTTTCTAATTCCAACCAAATAGGAAATAAAGGCAGAAAATAAAAAAAGCTTAAATTCATCTCTAAAAATATGTTAAATGTGCATTATTATATTATGTGAGGGGATTCAGTTGTCATCATTATAAATTTTGCCAAAGACTCAAATCAATAACCAAGACAATAAAACTGTCAAGAGTTATAAAAGAATGTCAAGATCTTTTAGTATTTTTTCCTAAATGAGATACATTAATCACTAATGCTTTATATAATGAGTACTAGTGGTATCCAAATACATGTTTTTAATTTTGATGGTTGTGTATTTTTAGTGAGTGTTAGTAAAACCTAACCAGTGCACAGCATCTGAGTTTTCTTGGGCAGTTTTAGGATGAAGCCAAAGTAGGTGGACACTGAGACTGGGAAACCTATTTTCCTTGCCTTTCTCCAGCCCATAAGTCATGTTTATATACTTCACATATGACTGGTTTTCCTGAAGAAGCTTAATGCGAAAGAATACATGCTGTATGATTTCATTTATATGAAATTCTAGAAAAGGTGAAACTATCGTGAAAGAAGGTAGATCAATAATCATCAGAGGCTGAGGTTAGGGGATTCAGACTGACTGGAAAGGGATCTAAAGGGACTTTTTGGGGTAATGGAAATGTAATTATGTAATTGTATACATATGTCAACATTCATTGAATTCTATATTTAAAATTGGTGAGTCATAAAGTCTATTTCTATAAAACTGAACTAAAAAGACTTTCTTGAAAAGATTGTAAATATTTCCCCCTCTTCTCCCACCTAGTTTTCTTATGTTTCCATTTGCACATTTTATTGTTTCCATCTTTCTTCACATGATTTGGAGAGAAGCACCATTTTAGCCTGTTTGGAGAAGGGCTGTTCTTGAATGCCCTGAATGTTTATAAAACCCCAATGCCAAAAAGAGCCTGAAAATCCCTGCTATTGAGGAGAATGCAGGAAAGGGACTAATCCTGACATGATTCAAGTCAAGAAGAATGTATAACCCCCCAGCACATGCACACTACTCTGAAGCACTAAAGACTTCAAAAGAAATGTTCTATTATCCTCCATTCTTTTTTAAAACAGCTATGAAATGCCTGGGATCTGGGGTAGGGGAAGCTAGGACAACAAAAGTAATTCATTCTTCCTGGGAAAATCAGCATTTGTTTGTGCGATCAAAATAAGATTGCATGTGGTTGTGACGCTTGTCTCTAGGGACACATTTTGAGGCCAATTAAAGCTTGGACAAAGACCAGCCAGCCCTCACTCATTCTCCATGCCCTCCACACCTCTGGACCAAGCACCACTGTACCTGTGAAATCTTAACCTCAGCAGTGCATTTCTTGGTCAACACCGCCTGCCTCTTCAATTCATTCTCTCCTTTCCCAACACACCTGACTTTCACCCTCAAAACCTTATCTCTGGCCCAGCATTTGCTCATATGACTTGACTCTTCCCTACTGCCTAACCTGGACTCTGTGCCTCCATATTGTCTGGCTTTTCTCTGTCTCCTAGCCCTCCCAACTCCCAGCTCCTTATTTTTCCCGCTTGCTCTTGCTGCACAGTGCTAGGGAGCAGCACCTAGCCACGAGTTAACCATCTATAGCAAGACATTTCATGCCTTCTACAATCCTTTTATTCTCTCAATTCAGCTTTCCTGCCCATTTTTCTCAGTAGTTATTTGAAATATTTATGTCTGTTCTCAGACTCCTTCCTCCATACAATTCCCTCTCAGCAGATGGTGTAATCTCCTGTGCTGGTAAGAATAGACCAAGGCCACCAGGTAGAAACTCCTACACTGTAGTACCTGTGAGAGCAGAGGTCTGTCTGATGAGTCTGTTCTCAGAGGAAAGTCTAGTGCAAGGCACACAGGAGGGGTTTGGCAGGTAACTGCTGTGTTGTTGTTAAGTATTTATTGAATGAATGAAGGAACAACTTTTATCACCACCAAAAGTAGTGTGACCCTATGGTAGATTGCGTTGTTCACCACATGCAAAGTCCAGCCCTCTTCCGCTTTCCTGTTCTGTTGAACTCAGACAGTCCTGTGACTTGCGTTAGCCATGAAATGTGGACCAAGAGGGTGTGATGAACCTCACTGCCCAGGAGCAATGTTAAAGAGCTGGCACATAGTTTGCCATTCTCTTTTCCTCCTGCAGTATTCCAGATAGGGGCTGATCCTATCACCTAAGTGCTGAAGTGCGGCTGATATGGAACCAAATCAGAGTCAACTGGCATCAGACATGTAGTGTGAGTGAGAAGAAGCCTATTGTGTGAGCCCTGAAGATCCTGGAGGCTGTTAGCCAGTCACCTTGTCAACCTTGATGGACCCAGGCCTCAGCACTTTTTCCTCCTTCCCCTGGGCTCAGAAAGAGGTTCCTCCCCTGTGCCGCAGATTAATCTCCCCACCCTACTGGGTCTCTAGGTCTCCGCCATCTGTCATCACCCTTTCTCATCTGTGAACTTTCAGACACTTCCTTTCTGTTGACTGCTCTTTAGCATAAAAACATATTTGAATCTCTCCCATCTTAGAAAACAAAATCAAACAAATACTTCCTTAACCTGTTGCCACAACTTCTCTCTCTTTTCCCAGATAAAAAAGGGCTTCTATCTCCCATCTCTACTTTCTTTGCTCGTCTTACCTACTTTGGTCTGTGCGGTACGGACATGTTGGCCATATAAGCCAGCATATTTAACAGTTATACTTCATAGATGTTGGCTAGTGACACCAGTCTGGAGAAAAGAACCTTTGCTTGTTTTCGATACCATCCCTCTCGTTTCCCTCACTGAAACCAGGGCAAGAGAGTGTTTTATTTTCCCCCCCAAAGAAGGCTGAACTTATTATTTCATGATTCACTCTGCCATGGACCTCTTTGCTCTGATACGCGGTGGCTTCTTTTAGCCTGCCTGGCACCCTCTGTAGCCATATGTCCCATATCAGTTAAAGTAAGGATGCTAATGTGCTGATCTGTAAAGAATGGGATCCTATACATAGGTATAGGGATGTTTGGGAGGAACCTAGTGGAGATGGGGACACTGATTAGTTAAACACACTTCTGGGTGTGTTTATAGGTGGTTGGCATGTAGGCCAGCAAACAGGAGGGAAGACCCACCCTGATTGTGGGTGGCACCATCCAACAGGCTTGTAGCCTGGATGGAATACAAGAGAAAGAAGAGGGAAGTTGGCCTACATTTGAAAAGCTTCATTCTGCTTGAGTAGGGGCATCTGTCACCTGTGGACATTAGACAGTTTCTTCAGCCTTCCAGTACAGATTCACACCAGTGAGTCTCCAGGGAGCTTTCAACCTTCAGTCTTGGATTGGTGCTGTGTCTTTGATACCTCTTGTTTTGTGTCCTCCAGCTTCTTGGACTAAGCAGCTACTGGACCTTCCAGCTCTTCACCTTACCAATGTCCATTGTGGATTCTCTTGCTTCTCTGTGTATATATATATATATATGTGTGTGTGTGTGTGTGTACTAATGTGTGTGTGTGTGTATAATTCTATTCCTTTAGATAATCCTAACAAATACAGAAATCATCCTGTGTGAATAAAAAAGCCTCTCCTCACTTTTCTCAGGATAATGTTAGTTGCAAGTAACATAATAACCTAATTAAGGAATAGGGGTTTAATTTCATCCACAACAGAAAGTTTTGAGGTAGGCTTTTCTAGGGTGTGTTCAACAACTCAAAAATACCGAGATTCTTGCCTTTCCCCTCTTTCCCCTTGGTTATCCTCAGTGTATTGTGAAGACCCATCCTTGTGTGGCCCCAAGATTGTCACTTCTAGATACCATGATGAAAAGCACACAGAAGCATAAAACAAAGAAGGGTTTGTTTCATATACATTGCTCCCCTTTTAGTAACTGTGGAGACCTTTCCAAGGGTCCCCAGCAGACTGGCCGTGGATCCCACTCTCCAGAGTGGATGTGTGCTTGTGCCCTAGCTGCAAGGAAGGCTGAAAAAGTGAAAATGCTGGCACATTCCATCTCTGCAATGGGAGGACAGCTCCTTCAGTGAGGGGGAAGGGGGCTCGGAGTAGTCCCACATCACCGCCAACTAGAAGCCCAAATGCCTCAGAGGGAATTGTATGTCTATGTGAAGGACCCTGTCCCTGGATTTGGTCTCCTCTGTCTCCTTGTTAGGGAGTAATAATCTTACCACGCTATAGATAACTCTGTCATTTCTGAAAACCTACTAATAATTTCTTCTAACAGCTCAGGCTGTCTTAATGCAATAGAACTCCTAGTGGCCTTCTGGTAGGTCCTTCAGAGTCAAGTGAGCAGGTGCTGTAGAGCAATGTTGCACTCCTTCCCTTCTTCCCACTGCCTTTGCCTCACCCAATTGTTGCTATTTTAAAGTAACACAAGGCTATGTTTACTCCTAATGCAGGCTCAGAAAAGTATGTGTGGGCTAGCAAAAGTGTTTGTACTTTTCTCCTGGAGTGATTGATAATATCTCTGAAAAGCAGTGATTTATTCTTAGACGTGCTCATTGGATGAATTTCTTTGTAACCTTATTTCACTGTACTCAAATCGAACCAATATGAGCATTGGCTCTCATATTGTTAATAACAGTTCTTAAGTACAATCTAGGTACTTTGTAATGCATTATGCTTGGACTTTAAAAACTTAATGTGAGCTACTGTGGAATAAATTGTTGTCACTGCCTTCTGAAAGCTTTTATTAGGCACTTAATTTCATGTGGTACTGCTTTAGCTGGTATATAAACAAATCAATGGAATGTATTTTTCCTAGAGATTTAATATTAAATGTATGGACAGTAGTTGATTGGTTGAAATAGTCATAATTATCACCGATATGGAAGGAGGCCAAGCTCAGGCGGGGCTCAGAGGGGTGGCTGCATCTCAGAAGGGTCTTTATTCAGTTCCATGACAACCTGCTGACAAAGGTCTCCATGTTAAAGGCCTGATCCCCAGTCTTTGGCGACACTCTTGGGGGTTGGTGAAAGCTTTACGAAATGGGGCTTAGTGGGAGGTTGTTGGGACACCAGAGGCATGCCTTGAAGGGACACTAGGACCTCAGTCTCTTCCTTTCTTTCACTTCTGACCGTGAAGTCAGGTCTTTTTTTGCCATGTGTCCCCGCCATGGTGTACTGCCTCCCCACAGTTCCCAAAGCCACAGGATAACTGACAGTGGACAGAATCCCCCCAAACTATGAGCCAAAATAAAGAATTCCTCTTTTTAAATTGATTATCTCAGGTCTTTTATTATAATCATGGAAATCCAATTAACATACCTACTATGCTCCAGACCCTGTGGGGCCTGTAGGGATTGATGTGATAGAATTTCTGCCTTCTTGGAGCAAATAATCTTATGGGAAAAGCATTTACCTATTACCTGAGGATCAGTTTCCCTCCTTTGAAGGACGATGCATGTCTCCTTGGAAATTATGTATTTCAGCTTGCTCAGCTGAAACCCTGTCTCAAGCCTCTATTCCCCTTTGGTGAGAAGTGCATGTCTACAGGAGCTTCCAGAGAAGGCAGGGAAAGATGCAGAAGGCCCACCCCCTGTTAGAGCATATTACCTCCAGTAAAGTGTGCGTTGGGCATAGTTAGACTTACTGGCTGCCACAAACCCCTCCCAAACATGGCTTCAATAAAATTTAAATTTGCTTCTTTCTCTGAGAATAAGCAGGGTAAAGATGATGTAATGGCTTAGGAATCCATGCTCTGTCTTCTTGATCTGCCATCCTCAATTTGAAGCTTTAATGCAACGATCTAAATTGTCTGCTCTACAAGGCTCCGAATTCGATCCCCAGCACACACACACACACACACACACACACACACACAAACCAAAACATAAACAAAATAACCAAAAAAAAAAATTGCTGTAAATCTGCTCCTCAGATTGCAGAATAGAATATAAGGGGTAAGACAGTGTAAATAGTCATCGTAGTCTGCCTGAGAGATGGTAGAAGCTTGGACTATGATTGTTGGAGCAAAAGAGAAAGAAATGGGGTATCTGAGCTATTTGGAAGCAGACTAATCAAGACTTTTTGAGAGGCAAGGTGTGTGGTGGATTGAAGAGAGATTCATGGCAGAAGTACAGACAGAAGAGTGAGATCGATGGTGATTCTTAGGCTCTGGCTTTAACACTGAGTGGTTCCATTAAGTGAGCTGTGGACCCCTGAGGAAGGAGGGATTTAGAAGCTCAAATCAGGAGTTCAATTTAGACAGTTTTAACTCGAGGTTCGTATTAGATAATTATGAAATTACCTGTTTGCCCACTGAGTTTAAAACTATCACCTGGATTTCTCCTTTCTCTGACCTGATGTCTAAATGCATACACAACCCCAAATGGCCACCTAATTAAGAATAAATCAGTGCCACTATCCATTCTTCAGTTTCATTTCTGAAATTTCCTGGCCATTTGTTTTCAGCAGCCTCTGTAACTTGCAATTTCCTCAGCTCCATTCTGCCTGGTGCTGGTTTCCTGCCCCCTTCTCTCGTGCCAGGCCTGTGTCTCTGTGATCACTGGGTGTCTTGGGACCAAATCTGTACAAATCGAGCTATAGGAAATAGACCAGTGACTTTTTTCAAGTGAAGACCATCTTGAAAATTTTTGCATAAGTTTCTTCTTTTGGTGCTGTCCATTTATTGGGTATATGAAAGAAAGAAAATACATTTTTAGAAAATGACCAAAGATTATATATTAATGAGTTGTTATTTATTACTGGCATGATCTCATTTTGAGAATGAATAACTATTGCAAATGAAGACAAAAACAAAAGAAAAAGTACTATATTCTTCATTAAAAATATCTTAAGGATATTGTCATGGTCCTTGAGGAAATTCTTAGTTTGGCAGGTCCAGAAGTAATTCCATCAGGCTGCTCAAAGCTAATCAAGCTATAGAGGACTGTCAACTAGTTGGTCTTTTTGAGGGAAAGTTTAATAAACTGCATTGTGAAATAATCCAGACTTGACAATGAGATCCTGTCATCCATACAGCATGATTTCTCTGAAAACCAGTTTGTATGTCATTAATTTGTTTAGCAGGTACTTGACACAGAGTGTTAGACACCTTCAAAAGATACCTCCCTTGAGCCATCCAAGTCTGAGAAATTAGCTTTTTTTACTCCAGGGAAGGTTCTGTCAAGGTCAGTGCTGTTGGTCTTCTAGAATCAAAGTAGTGTCCTCCAGGATAGTAGCAGATGGACACAGACAAGTTGCACAGGTACCATTTCAATGTGTCATGCAAGGTACGATGCAACTGGAGAGGGGAAGAGTTTCATTTTACATGACACCTGAGCCATGTCTTCTGGACTCGAACATTGGGCGTTTTCCAAGCCCATCAACAAATTTGTAAGCCATCTCTTCAGTTTTCTGTGTTATGATTCTATTACTTCTTTTTCACTTTCAGAGGATGATTTTATTTTGTCCCCACTTTCTAAATATTCTAGTGTAGTCCTTCATGTGCCAACTATATTCACATTTTAAGAATGACTTTAAAGCTGTGTGCCAAAACCATTACGTTGACTAAGAATTCACAGGTTTCTTCACAATGAAATCAATGAAATTAAGAAAGAAAGCTAGTGGAGGGGCCAGTAATGACCTCCCTCCAGGTCCAAAGTCTTTCTCCCCAGGTTTACCTCATTAACTCCTACTCCTTCAGATTTCAACTTGAATATCACTTTCTTAGGGAAACAGTCTCAGAATTACCAACTGGAGACTGGACCACTTTCAGACATTGTAGCAGCCTCTTTCACACCACTTACTGTGGCTTGTAATTCAATAATTGATCAATCTCCATTTCTCCTATCGAACACTCTACAAGAGCAGGAGTACCTGATCATCACTGTGGCCTCAGCACCTAGCACAGCAGTAGTTATGAAGTGGGTAATGGTATTTTACTGTTCACGGCAGCTCAGACAGGGAAAGGAAGATTGCTTCTATCCTAGCTATTCTCTTGGGAAGAACTTGGGATTTAAAACTATACTGCCGCTGTCACTGTCCTCCAGAGCATTCTTTAGCAGTAAATGTTTTTGATACCTTTTAAATTTCTTTTGTGATTTTATTTGCTCAGTTTGCATCTCTCGTTAAACATTTTGTTAGGTATATTTTCCAATAAGATCATTTCTTCATAAAAATATTGGTCTTTGGTAATCTCTAAAAGCTCAAACAAATCTCTAGAATTGTCTCCCTCCCAATGTGTTTTGTTTCTCTTTATCACAATCAAACTTGCCGAAGTTCTGTTTATTTCATTGCTCCTTTCAAGGAAAGAGCTTGTAATACTGCTGAACAAGTCATATATTCTATGTAATAAATTTTGCTTCTAATGTTTTATTATCTATCATCTATTTTGTACTTTTTTGAGTGATTTTGTCTAGTTTCTTGAGCTAATTTGTTTTTAATCTTTCTTGTTTTTAAATATATTAAATTGATACACTGTACCATAAATACTACTTAGACTATATTACTTATATTTTGGACAATTATTTCTCATTTTATTTAAAAACAGTTTGTGGTTTTAGTTTTATTATCTGAATACAGTAATACCTTTGTTCATGAATGCTTCTGTTTGCAAACAGAAGCATTTGGGAAATTTTTGCTTCTGTTAGCAAACTCCACATCAGCTGACAAACACAGCTACAGCCATCTTCCATGTGTGAAAATGGAATGTGGCCATCTTCCCCACAAGGTACACTGTCGGGGGCACACCGAGGTACATCTTCCCCACAGTGGTACCTCAGCTCACAAATGCTTTTGTTTGCAAACAGTTTGGTTTGCACACAGATGTGTCAGCAGAATTTTGTTTTTGTTTGCAAACTCTGCACTGGATGACAAACACGACCTCAGTCATCTTTCTCACACTAACACAAACGTGGCCATGTTTTCCAAAATTGTAGGACAAATTAAGTACAAGAACCAAGGTACCATTGTGCCACTGTATTATGACGATTCTTTAGAAACATGAAAAATTTGTTATGCTCTTGTTAATTTCTAATTTTACTTAATTGAAATTGGAAAATCAAGCCTGTATGATTTCTGCTTTCAAGAATTTTTTAGAATTTGAGATTTTTTTTTTACTTGATTTATGTTCAACCTTTGTGGCTATTCCGACAATGTTGGAAAACAACGTGGATGCTCTCTTTTGTTAAAGGGGATAAATCTATATCAAATAAAATTAATTTTATTATTCAAATTCTTTACATTCTTAAATTCTGCTCGTTTGATCCATCAGCTGCTGTTAGGTATATATTAAAGTCTCCTTTTTATGTTTGTGCAATTGTCAATTTTTTTGTAGTTATAACATTTTCAATTTTTTTTTTTTTTTGTGGTGCTGGGGATTGAACTCAGGGCCTTGTGCTTCCAAGGCAAGCACTCTAATCACTGAGCTAAATCCCCAGCCCAACATTTTCAATTTTATACTTCAGAATTTGTACTAGGTTAAAGTTTTTGACTATTCTATCTTTTTTCATAGCTTCTTTTATCAATATAAAATAGTCTCCTTTTCCACTTAATAATTTTTCATCTTGAATTCTTTTGAATGCAAGATTAATATCACCACATGTGCTTTCTTTTAATGAGCATTTATCTTGGATATCTTTTTTTCCCAAAACTTTATTTCAATTGTTCTGGGTCATTTTGTTTTAGATATATCTGCTATAAAAACATATAGCTAGACTTTTAGAAAATACTTTTTCTTTTGGCCCATTCATATTCTTTAATTAACTAATATTATTGGGCCACATCCTGACATTTTCTTTTATATTTCTCACTGACTCTTATTTCTTATTGATTTTTTCATCCCTCTGAAGATCAGGAGAAAATCCTAAAAGTTCCTACAGCAAAAAGGTGAGCTCCTTATGAAAGAATAAGAAGCAGAATGTCAATGGATTTTGCATGTGACAATATAGGACCCTGGAAGATAACAAGCCATATTTCCAATACTGAGGGGAAATTATTTTTCAACTAGAATTCTACAACCTAGAATTCAGTAGCCAAATGTGCTCAGGGGAAGAAACCTTTCTGAACAGGCCACGATTGCACAGGACTTGGGAAATGCCATGGCTGCCTGAGGCTCACTCTAGACAGGGAAACCGTGCTGGAAGGGCAAAGTCTCATGCAGTCCAGTTCTTTGTACTGCAGTTCTTCATATCCTTACCCAACTGTGGTCCTTTGTACATGTGGATCCTGAGTTTGGAGCATGGGTCAGCAAACTATGGCTTTTGGGCCAAATCCACTCTGCTGGTGATTTTCTGTAAAGTTTGATGGGAAACAACTCTGCTTGTTTGTTGACCTATCTATGGCTGCTTTCCCCTTCAAAGGCAGACTTAAGGAATTGTGGCTTGAAAAGCCTAAAATCAAAGGTAGGACCAAGGGAGGAAAGAGAGGCCCTTGGGCTGTTATACGTAGGAGGCACCACGTTGTAAGGCTGACCTTGCTCTTGAATGACCCTGAACATGAGCACAGCCTTAAATTTTACTCACTAGCCAATTCTCACCGTGGTCCCTGCTCTATCTAAATACTTACTATATCTCCTTAAATAGGAATCTTTGCCCAGAACCTGGCTTAAAGTACCTCTGAGACTGTTTGTATTTCTAGGCTAGTTTCTCTCATGAGATAGACTATGGTTTTTTACATGTTGCTCTCAACCTGATCAGACGTACTTTTTATTTTGTGGTTCATTATTTTTTAAATACATTTTTTCCTAGGTGTTTTGGGAAGGAGAGACAGTAGATCTATTTTACAAAGAAACCTAACAATGATTTAGTCTAAAATACATTTTTAACATTAATTTTATTCTTTGGTTGTATCACCTGCCCCCATTTTCTTATAAAATCTATTATTGGGAGATCTACCTTTTCAGAATAAATCTTATAGCACTACAGAGGACATGACATAGCTTCTTAACCACTGCTTGGTCCAATTCCTAAAAGGTTCATAAATATGTCACTAGAAATTTTATTCATATTGATTTTTTTCCTGCTCTAAGTCCTTTTATATTTATTGTGTGAGGCATGGAATCAGTATCTTTCTTTATATCTTATTGGCTGTCTTGGATAATAAAACCTATTATTTGTTAAGCATGTACCTCGTCCCTTTGTACTAGATGCTGGGGCTATGATGGTGATCAGAAAAGTGACAGCATTCCTGCTCTCAGGGAGTGAACACTCCAGTGGGAGAAATGGAGACTGATCAAGTATTGAGTAACACGCCATAGTGAGAGGTGTGAGAGAAAGGCACGAGGGGCTGCCATGGGGTCTGAAAGGTGACCTGGATCTGGGCTGGCAGCTGTAGGAATGCTCCCCAAGAATGTGATGTTTGACCTGAAATACACAGGCAGAGTAGGGACTTACTAGGTAAACCTTCTGGAGAGAAAAAAAAGCGTTTGAAGGAAAAGGAGCAATTTATGCAGATACCTGGAGGCAGGACAGAGCATGATACATTCTGAGAACTAGATGAAGTGACCAGAAGGCTGATAGTCACTGCTTAGAGGGACGAGTATGGAGAAAAAGGACTGGAAAAGAGGATGGGGTCCATGTCATAGATATGTGAATTCTGGTCCTAATTTTAAAGGCAATTTGAATCCATTGACAAGCATTTAAGATGGGCAATGACATGATCATCTTTAGACTAACTTTTTAAAAAAATTATTTGTCAATCTAGTAGAAGATTAGATGGAGGATCTGAGGTGATCAGTGAAGAGGCCATTGTAGTGTCACAGTGAAAGCTGGGGTAGGTTGGGCTACAAGTGGTCAGAGAGGAGAGAAAAGGAAATTCTTTCATTGAAGAGGTATTCAGAAGGTAATGTGAACAACTCTTTGTGATGGTTTAGATAATATAGGGGTTGAGCAAGCAGTGGGTGGTAAGGGTGACTCCCAAGCTCCTGATTTGTTCAGCTGTATGGATTTTGGAGCTATTTACTGAAATAAAAAACACCATACATGAACAAATTGGATGATAGAGCATGTGTTCAATTTAAGATATCTTTGATGTACACACAAAGGTTTCACAATACAGCTATGATCCAGAGAGCTCAGAGAGGCCCAGGATAGATGCACAGATAAAATACATGGTATGGTATGTGTTTGAGATTGCCCAAGGAGGTAGTCTAGATGGCCTACAATTGAGGCTCAGGAATGTGTGGGGTGTGGTTTTAGAATTCCCCACAGTCATACCAACCAACCAGGGGGTGAAAGAGGATTGATTTGCCACCAGTGTGCTATGGAGTGTTTATTGAGCACCAAAGTGTCTATTGAGATTCTTAGCGATCTTTATGAAAATAGTTCCATAGTTTGCTAGGGGCAGAATCTAGATGAGATTGCACTGAGAAACTGGTGAGGAAATGCTGTCAGCAAATGTAACCAATCCCTTTCATAGGTCAAGTGGTAAAGGGGAATCTCTAGAAAAAGAAATGAGTTTAAAATGCTTTTCCTTTCTTGCTTTGAGTCTTTATTTCTCATGAGAATATATTGAGTATGTTAAAAGGATTTAGAAAACCAATAAGGTAGAAATGTGGCTAGAAAATAAATAATAAAAACATGGGATCCAGAACGCAGTGAGCCTTGGGTGAGGGAAGGGAGCTCTGTAAATGCCAGAGAGCAGGTGCAGGTAAAGTCACATTTGGAGCTGTGGTTCAGGAAATAGAAAATGTTCCAGACTTAATGACTTCTAGCTACTTGATGTTGTATGAACCAACGTCATCTTCTGCAGGTGAGAAGACAATAGACAAGAGGAGAATGAAGGTTTGAAATAGTTGTGGAACATAGAGTGGGAGGTGACCCAAAGAATTTAATGAATTTGGGGCCGTGTTGAAGACCTCGGTGAACTCAGTTATAAATTTGTGGCGGTATTTATATTGTCGCTGTATCATTTTCTCAAGCAGCACTCTGCTGGCTAAATGTAAGCACTTTGAAAAGGGAAAATTGGCCAACAGTGATCAGGGAGCCCTTTTTAATTATGTGTGTTAAAACTCCTAGTATAGCACTGGGTTTGGAGCAGGAGCTAATGGGTATTTGTTAACTAGCTCTCTTAATGCTTTTGACAAAGACCTGGTCAAGTCTACCTGCCACTTTTCATTCCTCCTTGAAAGGCACTTGACTTACATTCTCTCTTGACTTACTCACATTCTTCTGAACCTAGTTCAGGTGGATGTGTGTTGATGACTGATTTTTTTTTCTTTATTGGTTTTGGCCCAGTGAATGAAAATGAAAGGGAGCAGGACCATTTAGGTAATTTGCTCTTGACATCATTCTACTAACATTATGCACCCAGAACTTTTCTTTTTAAAATACATTTGTGGCATGTGCCTTTTAGGGGATGGAGTCCTCCAAGTCAAGGACTCTTTGCCAGTGTCGTTTTATATCTCCCTTAGCTCTTTTTGTGGGATTTGGTGTTTTGGCCGAGGTCTGGGTCAGACAGTAGCTAAGTGGGGAAGAGGAGGTACAGGCAGTTCTCAGTATGCATCATAGCTAGTGGCTCATCTGGCACTACCAGCACTTCTCTGCTGTTCCTGTAAGCACAGCTCCAAATGGTGAAAACCAACAGCCTATCAGTTGTTGGAATAATACTCGTGACAGCCAAGAGTTTATCTTACTTCAAGGCAACCGAGGACATATTTTCAGAAGGTTTTACATCTAAAGGTGAGCTAATCTGTAACTGAAGATTGGTATCCTACCTTTTATCAGCCAGTAAGAAACATAAGGGTCCATTCTGCATTAGTCTGATAAGATACTCTAGAATTAAGTAACAAATTTAGTATTTAAAAAGATACCGTTGCTGTATCTTTTTGCATGTTAGTGATTCCATTCAGCTAAACAAGGGTGAGAAATGGAAGAAAAAGACAAATGTGGGATACAAGAAAAGATTAAAGTAACTCAGTAACAGAATTACTTACAATTCTAATTGTCATTTTTATGAAAGATATTTTAGAATTTGTTCAGCAAGCCTAGAAGGCAATAAATTCAAATTAAAGGAGAAAGGTGTTGTTCTTCAAGAAGAAAAATGAAATGGATTTCATGTAAGAGCTAGCTTGAGTAAGAAGCTGGTATCCATCCATAAAATAGAAAAGAAGGGAGCTATTTCTTCTCATAAGAAAAATTAGGGCAATCAGAAATACTAGGAAAACCAAAAAGCTATACAAAGAAATGAGAATCCAAATATACAGTCTAGAATGTGTAATGATTTTCAATAACTAGCAGAGAGGAAGAAAAAGAATCGGTTTGACTAACTCCAAAATATTCGTCTTTGGATTTTGTTTCTTCTCTGCAAAAGGTTACCTCTTCTTAAGGGGAGCTCGTGCCTTCATCCACAGCTCTCCCGGGAATTTCTGGTTGCTGTATCTGTTGTCAGTTCCAGCCCAGGCTTGCTGATTGCTGGGTGAACTGCCTATTGTGCTGGTTTCCTGTAATCTTGCTCACACTTTTGCAAACAGTCTTTCATTAATCTCTCTTCAGTTATGTTGCTAAGGGTATCTGTCATTCCTTGGTAAGAAGAGAAAGAGAATGAGCCAACCCTTCAAATTTTGCCTAGTGCTGATTGCAGGCTGGGAGGTAATGTGAGATGAGTTGAACGATACACATCTCTTCCCTTGGTCAGTCTCCATCTTCAAGCCCAAACGCTTCTCATGGGGAGCTGGTCTCACTGTGCCAAGACTCATCCCAGTGCTTGTTTTCGAGGTGCAAATGTCTCCTAAATGCAAACATACTACCTTGGGCTTAAGTGAATAAAAAGAAATCAATTCCCATAGCTACTGTCGATGCCTTTAGATTGTGGTTGGAATTCCTACAAAGCTTCTCTCTTCTATCTTGAGGAATAGCAGGCTGAATCTGTCCCTACTCGCCCGCGCCCGGAGCCCTTGTGCAGGCAGGGCACAGCCTCTGCCATCACACTCACAGTCCCAGCCTCTTGCCACACTGGAGGAAAAGCTGCTTATGTTGGATTTACCAAGAAAATATCTGGACTTGAGATTTATGGGCTGATGAAATATGCTACTGAACTTTCAACAGCCCCCACAGCCCAACTCGACAAATCGGTCTTGACTTCTCATACTGGATTATGCTGTTCTTTTCTTTTGATTTCTTTTTCTCCAGAGATTTTCTTCTTATACAGTTCCTTAAATTTGTTAGTCAATTCTCCTTTTCTGCTTCTTCCCCAAACTTAGTTCACTTCCTCTGAAATAAAAGCGGAGCTACTCTGAGCGGGTCCTTCCCTAATCCTGCATGCTGTAATTGCATCTCACAGTCAGCAGTCTCATGCTCAGTCCTGTCTCCTGACTCAGAGTTCGTGGAACAAGCTCTTTACTTTCTTCCTTCTCATTCTATCTTTCTTCATATATATATTTTTAATGTCATCAGTTGTTTTTGTTACATGGTCATTTTTCCCTAACCTTTTTGCTTCACTCTTCTGGTGCTTAATTACTGCTGCCCATTTGTTTGGCAGGACTGAGTAGCCCATTACTGCTTCTCATTTTCTGCATGATCCAAAGGAAAGAAAATACTAATTTTAAGCCTGATTATCTTTCCCTCTCTCTTTTCTTCCACTCAGGTTGGAGGCTTGACACCTGTTGATTCTTAGTATCCTTGTTTCCCTTGTGTGATTGTAGAAAAATGGTTCTCAGATTGACCTAGAGAATTTTCCCAAATAAATATATCTGATCTTCCCCTGGCTTACAGCTCATCCTGATATTCTGAGAATGGGGTGGTAGAAGGGATGGAGAAAAGTCACAAATTTTTTCGACGAAGATCCACATATGATTTTCCTGCTGCAACCTTCTCCTTTCCAGCCTTATCATTGATTGGGATCCTGCACTCTAGATGCTTCCACTTCCTGGGTCAGAAAGAGACACATTTGTCTAAGGTGGTCCCTGATGTTAATGAGAGAGTCATTGGCTGGTAAGCAGTGAATGGAGCTTCCGGGGGGTGGGCTGGGCGGGGGGTAGCAAGATAGGAGCAGCACATGGAAAGAGGAAAGGAGCCCATCCGCTCCAGGGAGACTCACTTAGGGTGAAGCCAAGATTCAGTATGTTATAACCACTAGTCATTCCTCATACTGCAGCAGAGCTTGAAGTTTTTAGTGAAAAACTTTCAAAAAGAAATGAGGTGAGGACTGGAGACGTAGCTCAGTGGTAGAATACTTGCCTAACATATATAAGGCCTTGGATTCAGTCCTCAGCAAAGAACACATGCACGCGCACGCGTGCGCGCGCACGCACACACACACACACACACACACACACACACACACACAAAGTTCACGTAAGACTAAGACTTTAGTTCATATCCAGAGTCTGCCCCAACTTCACCAAGAATTGGAAGTCCCCTGAATCCAAAGAAAAACGCTGAATAGAGTATTCTTTAAGCAATGACTAGTTGGTCTACCAGTTTGCCTCACTTGAACTTGGATCCCTGAATGAAAGCAAAAAGTAAGTATTGTTGTTCATCTCTAGTAAAACTGAAGCTGATGTCAACTATATCCTCCAAAAGAGCAAGAACAAGAAATTAATTTTTATTTGATTAAGTGATACAACACATAGAAGGACTCTGTGAAGAACATTTGGAGATTGGTCTGAAAAGAATTAACATTATAAAATTGACAACCAGGATTTAAACAGGATTTTGAGTATAGCTCAGACACCACCTTATCTGAGGGAACATCTTGGGTGAGATCAAAGAGGCAGCCACAAGTGTCAGGCAGAACTTACATCAGAACTTGCGAAAGCAGTGTACTGTAAGACAAACACATGCGTTGGGACATACTGTTGTGGCCGTATTTGAGAATACAACTGGCCACATGTTATGGAGTACTTCTAATAAAATAAATAAAAACTTGCCAGAAGGCTGTGCTATAAAAATCTAGTGTACAGCTGAAGACCTGAGTGGGCCAAGGGACCTAAGGACACTGCTGTGAGCCGGAAATAATTCTCTGGCCAAGCCAGGAAAATGCCAGTGAGGATGAACCAGAGAAGAAAATAATTACCCAAGTTTTATCAAGTTGAGCTTAAATGGAAAAATCTCCAACAAAACAAAACAAAATGAAACAAACCCAGAACATATAAAAGTAACATTTGTGTCATGAACCTGTTGTTTCTACATATGATGGTATTTCTTTCTTTCTTTTTTTTTTTTGATGTGTTATTAGTACATGTTTGCAGTTCATAATGAATACATTCATCATGGGGAGTTGGGTACTTGTACATAACACACCTTAATTCTTTCGTATGCCAGTATTTCTAATTACATTTATTTCCTTATTTTTGCAGTCCTGCGTAGGTATCAACCTCTTTTCTTGATTCAGAATTCCTAACTCAAGTTTTATTCTATAAATCCCATAACTAGTACAAACTGAAGACACCAATGTTGTTGAAATAGATCTTCAGTATTTCCTTGAGAAGTCAATATATGTATTTTGGAAGTTAATACCATACACTTAAAGTCACAAAGTGACAACCAATGTCATATGTGCACATAAAATTTGAATCAGATTATGGAGGAACATTAAAATAGAATGATAAAGTGACTAAGTCCAAAGCTAACATAAAATTTACTGGTAAGGCAACAGCATTTAAACTGATTTACTAAATTACAGTAATTAAAAAAAAAAACCTTTGGATTTGAAGTTTAAAACAATACAAAGGAACTAGCTCTCCAGTTTTGTAAAGCTTCAATTTCCTCAAGGGCAAAATAAGGGAATTAGAAGAGAGGTTTTTGATTTTTCAAGAGAGGGTGTTAAACTTTATCATTTATAATCAGATGGAAGTTCTGGGTGGTTTTCCCTGAGAAAATGCAGAGATATAAAACATTTTCTATAAGATATGAGTAGTTCAACGTCAGGAACCCATCTGGTCTCTGAACTCCGATTTAAAATGCCTCACCAATCACACCATCTTATGAGGTATGTAATATTATAAGATGAATGTTTAAATAAAAAAACGCATTACAGTAAGAGACACATTGTCATCAGTTGCCCTCAAAATACTCACTCTCACTTTGAACACACTTGTCCCACTGTTCTTGTCACTTTCTGCAGCAGGTCTGGAAGTCCCCTTCGATGTTTTAGTTGCACGGTCACGGCTACCTTGATGTGTTGAATTGATTCAGGAACACTTTACCTTTCATGGCTATTTTGATTTTGGGAAGAGCTCCAAGTTGTGTGGTGCCAGATCTGGTGAACAAGGTGGATGAAGACACAATGTAACATCTTCATGATTCTGCCTTTCCTCTGGATGGTGCTTGGCAGCAGCATTTACCATAGTTTTGATCACACCTCATAAAAATATTCACAAAAGAGGGCTCCCAGAGCCGCTTCAGAAAGTGCAAGAATGATGGAATAAATGTGATCAAAGTGAGGGGGAGTATTTTGAGAGGGATGAATACCAATGTGCCTTTCACTGTAATAAATTTTTAAAAAATGTAAATATGTCTTGTACATTTCAGTCACATCTTGTATTCTAAATTCTGGGACCTCAGATAGTTGATTTTGGCATATGTTTCATAGCTCTTCAGTTTTGGAAGAGTCTACAGTCAAGGATTTGACCCAGAATCAGCTTCAGAGCCTCCTCACTGTGCAAATGCATGTGGCCTGGTGTCCCGAGGGGATGTCCACTTGCCTTAAAGCTCTTCTGTCATCATCTTGACATTTTTATAGTTTTTGGAAAAAGGACCCCACACTTTATTCCCCACCCTGGACCCCACAAATGATATAACTGTCCCTGTTCTAGCCATCCTCAGAGTCTTGACCCTCCTTTTCCACGTTCCTGAGAAATGGTCATCCAGTCCTTCCTCTGTGTGGATTCAGAGCTACGAGGACTTCTCACTTCTCAAGGTAGCCCATGTCACTCCTGGGCAGACCAAATGGGTAGAAAAATTGTCCTTATCCTGTCTTAGAAACTGCCTCTTTCTAGCTAAACCTACTGATCCTAGACTTGTCTTGTATGAGAAGCTTTTTCTGCATAAGAATGTTTTGCATATTTGAAGACAGCCACCACCCCCTGCTTCCTGTCAACAAATTTAATACATTAATGAACTGAGAATTCTTTTGTCTGCTCCATGGAAAGGCAAAGGTTGTCATAAGCTCACATGAGAGGCGAGATCATCTGAAAAGCCAAGCAGGAAGATCAAATAAAATGGGTTAGGATTGATGCCTGAGAAGAAAAGTGAGGGGAAAATGAAAGAGGAACAGCAAGCTTTGCCCTTCTGAAATGGAAACAACCTTTAGGTTTTTGCATCATAAAAATTCCCCAAAGAATGAGCTATGCTTATGAAAGTTGCTTTCATTTTGAAATTAGTAGTGCTGACGAATAGATTTCTTTTTCATAAGGAAATGATGGTTTGGTTATTGCCTAGGCTTTTCCTTTTAGTGAGTGACTGAGACAAGAAAATAGCATCAGTAAATAGGCTTTAGCAAAACTATGCCAAAATTTGGGTATATTTTTAAATACCCCAGCAGAGTGCAACTTTCTTAGGGAAGGACTTAGGTTTTACTCATCTATCTAAGATGGTGTATAACAGTGGCTATTACGTGAAGAGCTGTCAATAAATGCTTGCTTCTATAGTGTTTCAGTCTTGAGCAAGAGGGTGGCTTTGCTATGGGCACAAATATGCAAAGGTGGTTCTCTGTGTCAGGCAGGGGTGCAGGAACCAATGCTGGCCATCACACCAAACACCTCCCTTCACCGGGCATCAGTGTAGACAGCGTGGGAGGCTGTGCAGGGTGGGGAAGTGGGGAGGACATCATGAGACAGAATGAAAGGTGACATCTTTCTTTTTCATACTGTCCGCATTACAAAGAGAGAGGCGCATCCTACTGTTAGTATGCCCGTTGTACGTGTTTTGGGGAATCTAAAATTGTATCATCCTCATATCTAGATCCTGCATTTTCACCATTAATACCCTTTGTACTATAAAATTTATATGCATAAAATCTGGCCAGTCATTTTTTCCCCGTTCGTTCTTATTTCCAGATATTTATTAGTGATTTCATAATTTTAAACAGCTTCAATGAATTGTATTTTAAAATTAGATTTATCTAGGTCAAAATGTAAAAACTCTACAGAGATATACAGTGAAAAGTCTCTTATTTACCAATAACCCATGGACATCCAGTTTCCCCACAGGCAATTGGTATTATTGGTTTCTAATATATCCTTTCCTAATCTTTTCTTTTTGAATAATTAAATCTCAACCTATCTCCATTTTACTAAGAAAGGGGTTATTACTAAGGTTGTTTTGGGGGTGGGGTGGGAGAAGAGTAGGAAGTAAGTCTTGTCTTCCTTTTATGGTTTTCTGTTTTGAGTTCCCATCTTCAGATTTATATGATAGCCTGGGCAGCCAGTGGTCTTTTCCCATATGTTTTTTCCCTCTGTCTCCAGAGAGCATAGTTAGCAACGTAACCAAGTCTTTTCACAATACAGCAAATAATACTCTACAGGGTCAGGACCTCTTTGAGTTATTTTCCATCTCTCTCTCCAGTATTATTAATCTCCAAAATCACTCTGGCGAAAGACTTTTCTGGCTTGATACCAAGAGATGACAATCTAAGTTTGTCCCTCATTCCAGTTAGTGGGGGGTCTGTGTCCTTACTGTTTTCCTTCTACCTGTGATGTACAAAAATTTAAGTTTTTAAAACGCTTACTAACAAATAGTGATTCAGGGCCCCTACATCTTTTTTGTGTTTATTTGAGGTGAGGTCTCACTGTATTATCCAGGATGGCCTTGAACTCCTGCACTCATATGGTCCTCCTGCCTTAGCCTACAAAGCTCCTGTACATTTTGATGAAGAGAATTTTCTATTTTACACTTCTCTCCATGCCTTGTCCTCATCAGGGTTAGAGGAAAGTCCTTGAGCAGTTTAGAGAGCAGGTTGCTCACTGGATTCCATTGTTTTGGGGTCCGGAATATATTGATCATTTCCTGATCAATATATTCCCTCCTCACTAGATTCCATTGTTGGAATTCCACTGGATTCTATTGTTTTGTGGGTCTGGAATATATTGATCAGGAAATGATCCTCCTAGAAACTATCCTTTGTTCCTGTTTACCCACGTAGTTAGTTTAGGAGCTGCCATGTTAGTTCAAGTGTAGTTTAAACTTTGGCCACAATTTAGCAGAACAGGGGTGGACACCAGATCCAATCTTGATGCAAAGAGTTCTGTCTCAGGGAATCGGGACTTTGGTCTGAGACTGAAATTTGTCTGTCTCCAGATAGCTGAACCTCCTAGTAGTGTAAAATTCGGGAGCTTTGGGCTAGGCTTGCTGATACAAGGAGAGTAGGGTCAGGGAGGGGTTGGATGCAGATGATCTCAGAGAGGAAGAGAAGAAAGGACCAGAGATAAGATTGAGAGATGTTGACAGTATTCTAATCCCTGGCTCTAAGTGCTGTACCCCAGCCTTCCGTGAGACGCCTCAATCTTCTGCTGTCAGGGACTTCAGCTTGGTGTTCTGTTTCTGGCCGATCACAGTCTAACAGTTCATAGGCTTTGAGGCCAAGCACATACCTTCAGGCTCTATCCCTTCCGCAGGTTGGATGTCTGTACTTTTAAGAACCCAGATCATCCTTCTAACTAAAACATTTCTCTGAAGTTTTTCCTTTATAAATGTTGAGTTAGAGTAGACTATCAACAACATCTTGCTTGTGGCAGGAAAATGTTCAGCTTGTATTTGTTTTCTCTAAGTAGGTCTCCTGCTCCTACTCAAGCAAACCATCATCAGTAGTCAGAGAAAAGCTCCCAAGTCCTGTGTATGCAAATAGCTAAACTCAGACAAAAGATTCAGCTACATGCTTCTACTCATAGGGATCCAGCAGCAGAGGAAATTTTCTTTAACAAGCAAGGCCCCAGGGAGTCAGCAATTCCCCTTGAAAAACTGGAATTGGTATGTCTGGGTGGACAGGCTGCAGTACATTGTCCTGACGAAGATTTTCATGCTCCAGAGAGACAGGAAAGCTACAGAAAGATGCCTGTGTCCCACTTATGTCAGGGAAGAAGGAAAGGGGAAGACTGGACTTAAAGGGGCTCTCAGAACAGGAAATCTGAGCTTGCGCCTGTGGGGGCCACGCTCAAGGACTGTAATGGTACATGTGTTAGTGGACACACATGGAGGCAAGAGAACTTCACCGCCATCCCTACCCAGTGCCTCGACTCCATCAGAGACTCCTGGAACTCAAGACAAACCTTGGGAAATGGAGACCCCCAAACTGACTGAGGAAATTTCCTAGTAGAATGCAAACCAGAAAGAAATCAAGCAAAATGAAAGAGAAGTAAAGCTACATTTCATGCTTACTTACATCTGTGTTGAGATTCTTCCATAAGTGTTTGTTACTACATCCTTTATTTAATATTTAGGGAAAGCCATTTTTTCTCAAATATAACTATATTCAGTTAATATCTGTAATAATAATCTAAGAAACTGTCGTCTGGTTCGTTCATAGTAACAATTACTGAGCACTTCCATCATGCCAAACATTGTACCAAGAAGCTCACATTCATTTTTCTATTCAGTGTTTCTACCCCAAAGAGTAGAGACTTTTATTATCAGTGGTTATATATGAGAAAGAGTGAATCTTTGAGAGGATATGTTTTTTTTCCCCATAACAGGCATAATAAAGGATTCCATTCTATTTGTGGCAAATTGCTTCTTTTAAAGGACTGTTTAGATAGAATATTTATGCTGGAATAAGAGTTGTTGTGGGATTACAAAGTAAACATTCCAAAGTATAACAGTACAAAAGACCAACATTGTCATTAAGTAGCTTTTATAAATCGTTCATTAGCATGCAAAGGCATTCACTGAGGCCAATTAGAGCCAGAAAATTGTGCAAGGATCTTAGGTTAACAATGACATCCTCTCCTTCAAACAAACCCACTGTGGTGGGGTTAAGATGTTTGTTGTCAAGAGAGAGTCTAGATTCACTTTGACACAGCAATACATCAGAAAACCAGAGATTTCAGAAGTTGCAAGGACCACTAAATGTTGTTCAGCAAGCCACTGTTTCAGATGAGCAGGGCACCATAATCCCATTTCTACTGGGAGCACAATAAATCCCTGAGTGTCAAGGGGCAGGACTAATTATCTTGCTTCTTAATATAGTCCTCTTTTTAAGTACCATATTGCACCTCATTTCCTCCAGAAAAGATTTATTTTATGAAAACCTCTTAAAAGGGTTCAGATTTCATGAGAAAACAAAAAGCAGAAAATGCAGAATTATTGTATTCTGTATGTCTATTTGGTTTAATCTCAACATAATACCACTGTATTAGCTTTCCCCAGAGAAGAGTAATATATACAGATATGTTGTATGTAGCAAGTCTAAAATCCGCATGGCAGGTCTGTGGGCTTGAAATTGAGATTAAGAGTTGATGGCACAATTTTGAGTCCCAAATCCTCAGGGCCAACCACACAAGCTGGAAACTCAGGCAGGATACCCACATTGCATTCTTAAGGTGAAGTCTCTTCCTTTTTCAGAAACTTTAGACTTTGCTTTTAAGACTTTCAATTGATTGGATGAGCCCACTCTCATAATGGAAGGAATTCTGCTCTACTTAAAGCCAGCTGGTTTAAATGTTAATCTCATCTAAAAGTAGCTTTACAGTGACAGGTAGACCAGTGTTTGACCAGGTCAACCACAGTCACTGACCTATGAAGTTGGAAAGGCTCCTTCAGTTTGCTGTTTACCAGACAGATTGCAAAGAATCTTAGTTAATGCTGTACCCCCCAAAGCTTCTGTGGTGCCAATATTTGTTATTTGTTATCCAACACATTCATTACAAAAACATCTTCGTTATTGCGAATATACTAAACATCCTTCGAGTGGCGGTGATAGTTTGCAGTGATCCTTGATTCATAGAATCAAATAACCTTTTTTATGAATCCTCTCTCTGAACCAGCATTTCTTGATAGTGACACAGTGATCAATATAAATCTATTTTGCAGCTGAGGAAAAGGAGGCAAAGAGAGGTGAGGAACCTGAGTCACAGAGAGCTGGTGGCAGTTACAAACTCAAGGTAACTGATTCCAGTGTAATTTTCAGATGAAAAATATAAAAAGCTAATAGTAAATGGTGAAGACTGGGGCCCTTCCTACTGAGGTGTTGACCTGGGGCAGACAGCTATGATTTTTTTCTGTATCTCTCCGGCATTGTCACATAGCTGAAGTCTGGCCTGATGTGAGTAGGTGGCAGATGGGTGTGTGGTAGGAGTGGCAGTCCCGCCGGCTTTGTCTTGATGATAGTTGTGTGTATGAATTATTGGCTGATAGAACTGTTTCCTTCATGCATGGGCCCACTTTCTCTGGATGACAGCCCACTTGCCAGCATAGGGCGGTGGGAGGAATGGGTGAGTCAACCAGTCTTGGAGTTTGAGGCAATTAGCTCCATTTGCTATCCCTGAAGCATGATGAAATTAGGAATTCCCATCTAGATAAAATATCATCAGCAGAAAGGTTGTGGATCACTGATGGTCAGCTAACCATGAAGTGAACCCCTGAAATCATGAGTCAAGTTAAATCTCTCTTCCTTTAAGTTGTAGGTCTTGAATATTTTGTTCCAGCAATGGGGAAGCTGACCAAAAGCTGACCAATATAGCATGTAATAGATTCTCTAGGTACATACATTTTATTTAAACCTGTTGTCTTCGTTAGGATTTCCAAGTAGCATGCAGTGGGAGTTCTTATGCAAATCATCTGTTATTGGGGTCATCTTAGACAAATTCTGTAAGGAAGTGACGGAAGTAGGGCAGCACAGAGAAAGGAGATAAGCAAGATGTGGTTTCAGTGAAAACGTGGCCTCACTGTGATCCCGGGGGTAAGAATAGTACCATAGAATTGTGAAATATTGAGGCTATGGGAGCTTTTTGCATCCCTGTATTAGTAAATTAATAGATGCAGCTTGTGCTGAGGGAAAGTGTAACCTCCCAGCCACTTCTGAGGGGGGGAACTGCCATAGCAATTCTCTGAAGAAGGATGCAACACTGGGGGATTTGTGACTTGGCCTAGGAAAGGAGATCTGGGCAGGTCACCAAGAACGTCTACTGTGCCTAAGGAGATTTGTCATCCTGAAACCCTTCTTCCTTTTTTTCTTCTTTGGATCCTAGCTTAGCTTCCTAGGAAGAACTATAAATATATATTGCATTTCCTTGAGTTCAGAAGAAAGAGCCAGCTCTAAGCATCCAGCTCCCACCTGCATCCTGATCTGTATAACCCGAAAGTCAACTGGAATTCCCTCACCTTTAAATCCAAAAATTTACTTCCTCACATCCCTGGGCCTTGAACACTTTTCGTCTTCTCCTAGCTTATTAACTCTTTAGTCCATCGAAAGCATTTTTATTCACTTCCCAGTAGGATATTAATCATCTAGTGCCCTATAAGAAATTATGTCAAAACTTAATGTCTTAAAACAACTTAATGAAATTTCATCGCGTTAAAGTTCCTATGGACTTAGCTGGGTTGTTTTGATTCAGGGCTGTTGATATTTTCCCCTTCCCTTTTGATACATTTTATCAGATGTTGGCTGGGGCTGCATTCATCTGAAAGCTTTGGTGAGAGGGAGGATTGCTGGCCTTGTCACAGGACTGACAAGTTGGTGCTGGCTGCTGGTATGAGACCTCCGTCCCTCCTCACCGTGGTCCTTTCTGTAGTGCTGGGAGGCCCTTAGAATCCTCCCAGCAGGGCAGCTGGCTTCTCTAGAGAGTGAGCCAAGAGAAATGGGCAAGAGCCACAATGACTTGTATGACCTATGCTTACAGTTGAACATTGGCATCTTCGTAAATTGGCTGCACAGATTAACTCTGATTCAATGCAGGAGGACACTGCACAAGACTGAAGAGAAGAGGTGAGGACCACTGAGGGCCATCCTAGAGGCTGGCTACCAATCACAGTACAGTCCTACACTTGCCTTCATGTTGTCCTACCTCCTCACTCTGCCTGTCTGGCAAAACTGTGGTGATTCCTTACTTGGCATAACTTCTTCATTGTGTGTCCTGGATATTTTTCAAGACTTAAGTCACACAGGACATGAAACCAAAGGTTTCTTTAAAAAAAACAAAAAACCCCCAAAAAACCCACTTTTAGCAGTTTCTAAGCCCTTGGAGTTACAGTGGTACTTCGTTTTATGAACTTCATTCTTTCCACAATTCTGGTTGCAAACTGAGTTGAGTGAGAACCGAATCAAATTCAATGGTTAGGTTCAATGTTGACCTGAGGAAATTTGATTCAGTTCTCATCCAGTTAGGTTTGTGACCAGAGTCATGGAGAGAATTGAGTTTGTGAACCGAGGTACAACTATCTATTTCATTCCAGCACTCTAGGAGCTGGTGGGCAAGCCATACTCTCCTTATCTCTGATCTTCATGTTTATTTAATGTCCTAACATGCCTACTGCCAGCCTTCATCTCTTCCTGGAAATTTCTTATAAAATATGTCTGCTCCCTCATAGCTACCTTCTGCTCTCTCCCTGGGTCATCTCCCATCCGCTCTAGTACATTATCGACTCAGCCACAAAGATGGCAAAACAAACTCTCCTTTCTTTCAGGTTGCAATCCTGAGGCATGGTTGTACTTGACCCTGAGCTTGAATTGTAAAATTTGGCAGATTGGCAGGGACAAAGTAGAACCAGACGCCAGAGGGGCCCAACCTCTGAAGAAAGAAAGGCTTTGACCAAAATTGACCTTATGCAATGTCATGGGAGAACGATTCTTGCTTTCACAGTGCTTAGGTTTATATCATAGAGTTTCTTCCTTTTGACTATACACAGAGAAATATTACACAAAGATTATATAAAGCTCTCTGCTTGGATGTTGCCACACTAAGGAGAATTTGGCTAACCCTGACTACGCTGGCATTTGTGACTCTTTTTCTTTCCCTATTTCTGTAATTCCTTTTATCTGTCCTGGGATGGATGAAAAACTCTTTCCGTTGATATAAGCAATACTCCTAACCCTACCAGCTGTCTTCCGCGTGTGTGTTGGTGGTCACTGGAGGAAACAGAAGAAAGAGTATAGTGTCATCCCCTGGTATCCATGGAGGATTAATCTATGGATACTCAAGTCCCTTATATAAAATGGCATAGTGCTTGTATATAATCTATACTACATATCCTCCCATTTACTTTAACTCATCTACAGATTACTCATAATGTCAAATAAAATGTAAATGTTATGTAAATTGTTATTCTATATTGTTTAAAGGATAATGACAAGGAAAAAAGTCTGTATACATTCAGTACAGACACAAATTTTCCCCAAATATTTTTGATCTGTAGTTGGTTGGATCCAAGGATAAAGAGCCCACAGATACTCGGGGATGATTGTATGTGGTTCAAAACGAATTCTACTCAAAACGACTCACATTTTTCCTTACAGTGGCAATACAAAGGAAAGCACACTAAGGGAAGGGATTTATATTAATCATCTCTCATACTTTACATGAGGTTGTGTCATCTAATTGCTCAGAAGCCTCTATGTTTCTCTCTACCTAATCAAATAAAACCCAAACGCCATGTCTGAGCATCTTGGATCTTCTACCTGTCGTTCGGGCTTCAAACCACTGTATGAAAAGAGTATCTCATCTCTTCCCTTTTTTATGTCACTTATACATCAGCCAAATTTGATCACTACCATCCTAGCCTATGCCATAATTATCTACCTCTACATACTTGTGAATTATGTTCTCTCTACCTGAATGCTCTCCCATCATATGTGACTGTGGATATACTTCCTTGGTCCGAGGTCTGACACAATGATACTTCACTCATACTGTTCTCCTTGACTCCCCATTTCCCGTGGGCTCTGAGAGCACCTCCCTGGAAACTTGTTGATGGCCTCGTCATCCTTCCAGGTATAGCACTACTGAGGTAACAGAGTCATCGCGTGGGGTCTGCACCTGATGGGTTCTAAAACACTGATGGCCGAGAGTGAGGACAAGCTTCTGCTTTAATTCTGCCAGCAGTTATTAATCTTTGGAGGAAGGCAGCTCTTTGGTTGGGGCAGGGGTAAGACTTAATGGACTTTAGGACTTTGCAAATGAAAGAAGATATTGAGGGACAGGGAGCACTTGGTCTAAGGTTTCTCAACTTGGGTTCCAAGGTTCAATTTGGCATTTCTAGGCATTCTGTGTGAATTAGAAACCCCAACGTGTTTTTGAACTTTGCAGACTGTGAGGCTATAGAATGATTGAACAGACCCCTTAACAATTTTAGCGGAGGAGTTTCAACCCCCATGTGCCAGAGCATGGTGGGATTGAATTCATTTGGTGGTTCAGTCTTGGGAAGATGGGAGAGGTCACTGGTAGCTGATGGATGCAGGGAGGGGAGGCTGTTAGACTAAGCACTTGAGTGTTTTCCTCCTAATTATGTTCCCCAAGCTCCGTCTATGCATTGTTGGATGACTTACAGGACCAAACAAGCTCTACTAGAGTGAGAAGAAATAGGAAGGAAATTTAATTTTCATTCTAGAGACTGAGCTGCCCCCTACCCTCTCCTCCCTGTTTTGCTCTTGTTAACGAATGCTGCAAAATATAGATTGCAAAGGCTAAAAGTGAATTGTATAGTGAATAGTGAATTTTGGGTGGTTGTCTTATTTATTATGCCCTTATGTTTTGTACTTAGTGTTTTAGAAATGGCTCTGATAATCCAATGTGGTAATTTATGAAGATGAGATGTGAAATGAAAGAGAAAGATTCTAGGCCTGGATAAACTGATGAGGTTAGCAAGAAAGAATTATAATCTTGTGAGTCATTTTCCTGCACTATTATCTGCACACAGGATAAAAAAGTCAGTTTTTATGATGGAAGACACAGGGTTTATATCAGCTGCTTATCCAAATCGTCTTATTCCACTGAGGATCCTCATGTGAGGAGACAGCAAACCTCTTCTGTAAAGAGACAGATAGCAAATATCTTAGACCTTGCAGGCCACACATGGTATCTGCCACATAGTCTTTGTTTTTGTTTGTTTGTCTACAACTCCAAAGTATAACTCCAAAGGCAGTACAAACACAGGCCTCTGGTAAGATTTGGCCCAGGGGCTGCAGTTTGCAAACCCCGGCTATGTCAAACAACTTACAAATGTGGCAGTGGCTCTAATAGAATTAAAAAAAAAGAAAACTAAACAAATAAAAATAAAAATAAAAATATAATAAATACTAGTTATAGCCATTTGAGAAGAAAAGGTGCTGATCAAGCAGCCATTGGATTTGCAAAACAAAGAGTAAAAATCTTGCTCAAAACAAAACAACCAGGCATATTCAAGAAATGGTATTATACCAGGGAACAAGTCGTTTAGTGGAAGAACTTATTGCCAAATAGGAAAAATCACACAGTTGATAAAACTCCAACAATGTTATCATATAAAATTATTCTGAGTAAAATGCTGGGAAAAGGTGCAGTGTAGGAAATCGAAAAGGTTGTACACAGTCAAACAGGGTACCAGATACTGATGATACATCACATGATCTGGAAAAGGTTTTGCGAAATAAACTTAAAAACCACTGCCGCAGCAGATATCAGCAATAAACAACACACTAGCATTTCTAATACCTGCAGCTGATCGTGATATTTAAGAGAGCAAAGAATTGCCCCTAACAAGGACAGGCCAAGATGTAATTGACTTTGATCTTCATTTCTGTACACAAAAGGCCTGTCTTGCAGAACTGTGCTGATATCCATGCAAAAGAGAGAGCCCCGAGGAAGGCTAGTTTGAGGAGAGCTTCCGCAGCTTGTTAAAAGAAAAAGTTGCTGACATTGTCACAACTGCTTCTTCTTTCACAGAGAGGAGCTGTTGCCAGATACCCTTGGAGATGAAAGGAAAGAAAAGTTTTGGATGATGCTATAAAGTGACTGTGATATACAAAGACCAACTTGAGAGTATTTTTAATTCTGTGGGGGAATGCAGACGAAGACCAGGTAAATACCCTGCTGTCCACGGAGAGTTTGTAGCTTAGCAGAGAAAGAGTTTTCAATAGAGTGGTTGAGCTAAAAGGTGAAATTTAGAAGTACTTTCAAGATAATAGTGGACAGATAATGGTAAGTGCTTTGATAATGAACAAGGACCGTGGCAAGTAGCCTTCTTGCAAAATATCTTTGTGAAATCTAACAGAATAAGTCTCTGCAAAGCCATAGAGAAAATGTTTTGAATACAAGTGATAAGACTCTTGAATTTAAAAGACAACTGAGCATAATTACTGATTTAGGTGATGATAGAATAAGATCCTCCTGGAAAACTACTAGCATAATTACTGATTTAGGTGATGATAGAATAAGATCCTCCTGGAAAACTACTATAAGACTTGAATGTAAAGCTAAAAGTGACTCTCTCAAAGTACTGGAGGCAGAACAGAGAGAAACAGACAGTAGAGAGGAATACATATTTGGAGGTGGGATTTGTGTAAAGGAAGTTCTGTGTCTGTGGCTTTTAGCTTGGGTCTCTGTGCAATCCACCAGATGTACACAGTGGCAGTGATAGGGTTGCCGATAGAAAACCCAGTGTCTTTCAGTAGGGGGGTCCATAGTCGATTGAGGAGTTGCAGAATCCTCAAAGAGAAAGAGTCCACAGGGCACCCCCAAATACTGTGTTCCCATCTCTCGGACTGATCCCTGAACCACACATGCACGAAACAGACTTGAGGTGGCTCAGCTAAATGTTTTGAACTGAGTTTGGAGCTGTCATGCAAGGAATAGGGTTGCATAAGCAGAAGAAAACCATTTGTTAGAGCAAAATAACAAAAACGAGAATTTACAAAGCTCAATATTAATAAATCCCAGGATAAATCAAAACTTCCCAGCACAGAAAAGAACCTCAGAAAGTGGCACATATTCTGAAGATCAAGAAGGGGGACTTTGAGGTAGGAGTAGATGTCACGGATAAGGATTTTAAAGCAGCTATTAAAATGATTTCCAAAATGTAAGCTCAATGAATTAAAAAATAATAAGAATTTAACGGAAAAATAAGAACAGACAAAACTAAACTGAAATTCTAGGACTGAAAAAATACAATAGGTGAAATTGAAAAAAAAAAACTGAATAGATTTAACAGCTAAATAGAAATGACCAAGGAAAACACAAACAAACCCAAGGACAGAGCAATTGTAATTATCCAGTGTGAAGAATGGAGAGAAGAAAAGATTGGAAAAAAATTAGCAGAGTTGCAGAGACCTGTGACATAAATATTAAGCATCCCAAGATATGTATAATTAGAATTCTAGAATAAGAGGAGAGGGGAAAAAATAAAAAAGTTTGCTAAGAATAGCAAATAGATTTCCCAAATTTGATAAAAGACTCAAAGGACATCAAGTAGAATAAGCATAAGCAATTTTACAGCAAGGCATGTCATGGTCCAGCTGTTGGAACCAAAACAGAGAATGAGTCTTTGAAGCACAAGGGAAAAAAAAAGTTATACAAGAGAATTATGATTTAACTAATAACTGGGTTTTAATCAGAAACCATGGAGGATTGCTTGAAGACAGTGAAAACAGCTTTAAAGTGCTGAAGGAAGCAAACTACCAACTCAGGTTCCACACCCAAAGAAAATGTCCTTCAAGAATGAAGAAAAAATATTATTTCCAAATGTAAGAAGATTAAAACTATTCTTCACCAGCATCCTTGCACTACAAGAAATGCCAAAGGAAATTCCTCAAGTTGCATGTAAATGATCCTCAATGACAGTGGTATTTCCATAAAAGAACGAGTAACATAAAAATGTTCAATGTGAAAGAATATTTTTTCTTTGTTATTTTCCTCTTAATTTCTTACATGAATCATACAACTCTCTAAAAATCATAGCAGTACCCTGTGTGACATAACAAATGTAGATGCAATATATATAATTATAACATGAATCATAGAGTGACTTATGAAACAAATGACTTCAAGCTTTCTATATTTTACCTGTAATGTAAGTGAACTATAAAATTAAGGATGTATATTGTGCTTCTAGAGCAATTACTAAAAATAATAATACAAAGAAGTATAGCCAATTCTGGCGAGATGGAGTAACAGGGACTGGATATATCCTCTTTCCTGAAATATTATAAAACAAGTAAAAATGTATGAACATCAAGTTTGCATTGAGGATCAGGTGATAAAGGACCATGATCTCTAAAAATGGGAAACTAAGGAAATAAGCCCCACAGTTGCCCCAGTTTATTGCATAGAGAGTTTTCGGTGTTGGTTCCAGCGAAGGGGAAGCCAGGTAGAATCCAGCTGCCTCTTTGGGGTGAGGACTCGGAGCTGAGAGAGTAGACGCCAAGGTAGCTAGGACTTTCAGGGCAGGGTACCAGAGAGGGGACAGCCGCCCAGGTAGAGAGTTCTGGATGTGAGTTTCTCTTGAGTCTGCAGCTGAGCACTAATCAGAGCATATGTCTGACGAAATTAGCTAAGGTTAGGGAAAGAACCACCTAAAGATTAGTGCATGCAATACTTGAAGGTCACACAGGGCCTGGGAAAGTTCCTGTTCTTAAAGGCCTGAGTGAAAAACTTCATTGTTTATGGAGAATCAGGTAACACATTCAGAAAATGTTTGCCTCAGTAAACAGGACAAAATTCATCCTAGACTAAATACTGCTCTGGGACTGCCTAAGAAAGCTTAAAAGCAACCTGTGCAAAGAGTAAACTGTTGCCAAGTAACCTAACTGTACTATGAACAAAGTTCAAGAGTATTTTCAGGACTGTAAGTTCAACAAGTTAAAATTGACAATACCTGGCACACCATCAACTATTACCAAGTGTGCTGGTTTTCTACTGATGCTAAACTAATTACCACTGTTATGGACGGAATATTTATATCTCTCTAGAATCACATATTGAAAATTCTAATCCCATTGTAGTAGTGTTAGGAAGTAGAACCTCTTGGAGCTAATTAGATTATGAATGGGATTAGTGCCCTTGTAAAAGAGATCTTAGAGGTCTCTTGTTCTGATTCTACCATGCGAAGGTACAAGGAGAGGTTGGCAGTCTGCAACGAGAAAGGAGCTCTCGCTAGAACCCAACCATGCAGGTGGTCTGATCTCAGACTTCCAGTCTCCAGAATTTAGAGAAGTTTCTATTGATTATAAGCTCTCCAGTCTTTGGTATGTTTTAATAGCAGCCCAAAGAGACTAAGCCAGAAGATTAAGACAACACATATTTTTCATCTCACAGTTCTGTACATCAGAAGTCCAGACAAGGCTTGATTAGCTTGTCAGTGCAGGGTCTCATGGGGCTGTAATCAAGGTGTCAGTTAGGGCCACAGTCTTGTCTAGGGCTTAGGGTCTTTTTATAAGGTCATACAGTAGTTGGCATATTTATTTCTTGTGGTTGTAGAACTCTTGGAGGTGGTGTGTTCTTGCCATTAAGAACACATTTCTCTGCCTTCCACTGCATCTATCCTATAGCCTACTTATTGAGAAATTGCCTGATTATGTCAGCTCATCAAGAATAATTTCTCTCTGATTAATTCAATTGATTTGGAACTTTAATTTCATCTGCAAACTTCCATCTTCCCTTTTGACATATAATGTACTTACGAGAGCAATAGCCCCTCATCAAGGCCAGGCAATTACAATAGAACGTCAGTCATCAGGACCATCTGAGAATTTTTCCAACCACGGTAGACATATAAAGAAAAGAAATATGACACCCATTTTAAGGGTATAATGAAAAATGATAAGAAAATTAAATAGATTTGAAATCAGTTTAGAAGTGACACAGATGATGGAGTTGGTAAACAGGGACAGTAAAACTATTATTGTAGTTGTAGTCCATGGATTTAAGAAGCTATGGGAAAGATTCAGCATGTTAATGAGGAACTTGGAAGGCATAAAAAGACACACATGTACTTTCATGGGTGGCAGTACAAGGTCTGCAATAAAAAGTGCACTGGACAGAAGTAAGAGCAGATTAGATACTACAGAAGAGAGTAATACACTTAGGGGCACCTCTATGTAAATAATTCAAAATAAAGGAGAGATGAAAGAATAAACAATGAAACCAGAAACTCTAAAGGGTTCAGAATCAAATATGGAGCCCCAAATCTGGTGACTATGTGGAAGAGAAAAAATATTTAAGGAAATAAATCTACACAGTTTCAAAATTTGATAAAAACTATAAATTTATGGATTCAAGATGCTCCATGATTCTGAAGCTTAAGAAACATGAAGAAAATTTCACCAAGGCACTTCAAAATTAAACTGTTAAATCCAGTGATAACCATAGAGAAAATTTCAAAAGCACTTAGGAGCTGGGTGTGGTGGCACATGTCTGTAATCCCAGCCCTCTAGGAGATTGAGGCAGAAGGATCGGAAATTTGAACCAAGCCTGGGCAATTTAGTGATTTAGCCAGACTCTGCCTCAAAAATAAAAACTAAAAGTGAAAAAAGCACCCAGAACAAAAGACATACAGTGAGGAACAAGGATAAGAATGACTTTGACTGGAAATAATGCAAGGTATGACATTTGAGTAATATTTTTAAAATTTGCCAATATGTGCTATTTTAAAATATCCAGATGCACTAAACTTGTATAGCCAGCAAAAATACATTTTGAAAAAACTGCAGGCAAAATAAAGCCTTCTTCAAACATACAAAACTGAAAGAATCTACCTCCAGCAATGTCTCACTAAAAGATATTTCAAAGGAAGTCCCTCAAGTAGAAAAAAGAAAGCAATAATACTAAATGGAAATCTGGTTTTACACCAACGAACTGTAAACACCAAAAAAATACCAACATAATAAGCTTTTAAACAGAAAACTCCAAAACAAGTATGATAAGTAATTATAGAAAGTCAACAAAAAAGACAAATGGGCTCATAAAATTATCAACTCATCAAAAGCCAGGAAGAAATGGGAAAAGGTAACAAATGATAGAGGGCAAAAATTAATAGCTTTGTGTTTTATATTTTAGAAGTGGAATTGTTAGTTCATTGAGAAAATAAACAGCCTGATGATATATATGAAACCAGTCAGATCAGTAATCAATTAAAAAGTAAATGGCCTAAACATGCTAACTGAAAGGCTGAGATAGTCAGACTGGAGTAAACAAAAAAAGCAAGCTCTATCTGTATGCTGCCTAGAGGAAACCATCTTTAAATATAAAACAAATATAGGATAACTATATAAGGATATAAGGATATAGGGATAAGGATATACTATTATAAGGATAACTATTGGGTTAGAGATGCCATTTATTAATGCTAACATTAATTAAATTTAAGCTACAGTGGCTATATTGATATTAGATAAAGTAGATTTCAAAAAAAAAAAAGAACAGCATGGGGGATAAAGGGTCATTTCATAAAGACGACAGCTTCAGTTCATCAAGAAGACAAGCAATTGTGAATGTTCATGTAGCAGCCACATATTGAGCTTCAAAGTACATAGAGTAAAAACCAATAGAACTCCAAATGCCATAGATAAACCTAAAAATATAGCAAGAAATTTCAAAGTTCCTGTCAAAAACCTGACAGGACTCTGATTTTACTGACTTCACTGACCTTTACATAACATGTCACCCAACAACAAATCACCTACTACGTTCAAGTGCACACTGAACAGTTACCAAAATAAAACATTCTAGACCAGTGGCGTCAAACCTATGGCAGGCGTGTTACTTATTTTTCTTTTAAAACAAAAGATGTTAATGTATGAGGTGTTTTTTCTAAACTTACACCTCAGTATTCGGGTTTTAGTGCTGGCACTTCGAGATAAAAAAGCACATTTTGGGTTGCAGTTTGGGCATTCAATCTCTAAAAAGTTCACCCTCACTGTTCTAAACCATTAAAAAGGCCTAATAAGCTCAAAATGATTAAAATTGTGCTAAATATATTCTTTGACTATACATACTGGAAATAGGATAAAATGTAACCAAAATCTCTCTGGAAAATCCCCAAATATTTGAAAACTAAACAACACTCTTCTAAAATAACTCATGGAGTAAAAGAAGAAATCAAGAGAGAAATTAAGAAGTATTTTGAGCTGAATAAAAATGAAAATACAACATACCAAAATTTTTTAGGATGCATCTAAAGTAGTATTTAAAGTGAGAGTTGTAGGACTAAACATGCATAGTAAGAGACTGATTCAATAGTTTAGGTTGCATTTCAAGAAACTAAAAAAAGAGAAGCAAATTAAACTTAAGTAAGCGGAAGAAATAACAAAGGTCAAAGTATAAATCATTTACTTATAAAACATAAAAGCAATAGAGATAATGAAATCAAAAGTATGTTCTTAGAGAAGTTCAATAAAATTGACAAATCTCTAGCTAGTCAAATCAGAAAAATAAATAAAAGATGACACAGATTACCAATAATAGGAATGAAAATGGTGATGTAACCATAGATCTGAGAGTTATTAAATATAAAGAAACAGGTAAGGTGACACATGTCTATAATCCCAGAACTTGGGAAGTTGAGGCAAGAGGATTACAAATTTGAGTCCTGCCTGTACAACTTAGTAAGACCTTAAAAAACAACAACAACAACAACAATAAAGAAACAAGAGTTGAGCTTGTAACTCAGTATGAGGACCCCGGGTTCAATCCCCAGTACCCACACCCCTATCTCCATTACGTCAATGTATTTAGATGAGACAGAGAAATTCTTCAGTGGAAACAAACCACCAAAGTCACATAGAAAGGACTCAGTAATTTGAAGGTATCTATTAAAGAGAATTTGTAGTTAAAATATAACACAAAGAAAATTGTAGGGCCACATTCTATCACTAGTGAATTCTACCAAACATTTAAGTAAGAAATGAATCTACTGTAATACAAATGTCCTAAAAAAAGTAGACTGGGAAATAATTCTCAAGTCATTCTATGAAATCAGCATAAAACATTAGATCTGATGTCTGATAAAGACATCATAAAGAAAGAAAACTAGAGACCTATATTCCTAATAAGACTATGTACAAAAAATATTAAATGAAATGGCACAAATCCACCAATCAAAAAAACATCCAACAATCTATTCAACAAGGTGATATATCATGAGCAGTGACATTTATCTTAGTAATAAAAACTTGGTTTAGCTTTTAAAAATCAGTGTAATTCACTGTACTGGTAGGCTAAAGAGGACAGACTATAATCATCAGAATAAGTGGAGAGTAAGCATTCAACAAAATTTAAGACCGACTCCTGATAAAAACCCTCAGCAAAGTAAATGTTATGTGGGGGCTTCCCCACATAATACAGATGTGTATGTTTACTTGATAAAAGGCATCTGTAAAAAAACCTACAGCTAATATGTCTAATGGTGAAAGGCTGAACACTTTCCCCCTAAAATCAGGAATAAGACAAGTGTATCCACTCTTGTACTTATATTCACCAATGTAGCGGAGGCTCTCCATCATCTAGGCATCAGCGTGGCCTGGGAAGAACATGGCGCCGTGCCATGGGTGGGGGATATAGCCACAGCTGGAGTGGAATTGGGAAATATGGGCACTCTCCTCGGGATTTCTTGGGGGAAATTCAACTTGGGAAGGACATCTGTTAAATCAAAGATTTTCATGTGGTCAAGCATGATATGAATTCAGACTATTTGTTAAAGAAAAGTATAAGTCTTAGTAAAGAAGTTGAACACATCTAGCTAGCCTTTGCATATATCAACTTATTGTACTTACTCGGTAATAACTTCTTTGTGATCATGGACTTTGTCCCTACTTCCTCACCAAAGTGAGTAAAGATCCATGAACATAGTAAATGCTCTGTAAGTATTTGTTCAGTGAGGGATTATACAATATAAATAACAACGTGAACCTTTGACAGGTATATTATTAGTATTCCTTTAAATGATCAGTGGCTTTATTTTAGAGTATTCTGTAGTTGGAGTGGGTTCTTTTTTATTAATATGTTTGCAATGCATATTGCATCACGACCATGTTTTACTCCCCCTCCACTCTCTCTCTCCTTCCACAGTTGGGGTGACTTCTGGGGTCATGTACTGAACATACAACACAATATTTCATCACCACTGGAACTGAAAGTTATTGGCAAAATATTTATGGGCAAGGGCATCTCTGATACATGATTGCCTTCAGAAGGCTGATCTCAAAAGACTAGGTGGGACACACCCACAGTATTCATTAAGGAATGCAGAGCAAGAAAAATAATTTTCTTTAACTAGGGAGACTTTAACTGGTGAGAATGCTCCACTGAGGCATGACATGGTTCGTCTTTTGCACAGTCTTTTGCATACACAGCTGGCTGCTCTTATTCATCAAGAGTAAGTTTTAAGATTCCAAATTGAAGCCTGAAATCATGGATAGGACTGAAACTTACATATGCTTTTTTTTTTCTATACAGACTACTGTAGTCTGAATCTTGAATATTCCCCAAAGGCCCCTGTGTTAAACCCTCGGTGTCCAGGGTGGTAAGATGTTTAAAAGGCATCCCCTAGGCAGAGATTTTTGGGCCACTGGATGCAGGCCCTTAAAGGGGACTGTGGAACCCGAACCCCTTCCTCTTTTCCTTTTGTTTCATGGCCAAGAATTGAGCAGTTTCGTTCTTCAGCATACTCTCACCATGATGTCCTGCCTTGCCACAGGCCCAAAGCCACAGGGCCAAAGAATCACAGACTGGAACCACCAAAACTGTGAGCCAAAATAAACCCTTTCTCTTTATAAGTTTATTATCTCCGGTGTTTCTTTACAGTAATGGGAAGCTGACTAATAGAAAGACAAACTTTTGATGAAATTTAGTTTATAAATTAGGCACAATGAGAAATTAATGACAACAAATAAATAGAACAATCATAACAATATACAGTGATGAAAGTTATGTGAATATAGTCTCTTTCCCTTTCTCTTTCCCTTCTGGTGGTGGTATGAGATGACACAGTGTCCGTGTGATGAGATGAAAGTGAGATGAACGCTGAGGCATTGTGACTTGGTGTTAGGTTACGACATGAAGGCAACTAAAACAGAAGCATTTTGATGCGGAAATGTGGGCAGGAATGATTTACAGTCCAGGCAGGACAGAACAGGACAGCCCAAGATTTCATCATGCTACTGAGAAGACTGCACATTTTAAAATTTAAGAATTGTTTGTTTCTGGAATTTTCCATTTAATATTTTCACACTAGAGTTGACTAAAGTAGTCAAAATTTGGAAAGCAAATCACAGATAAAAGGATAGGAACTACAGTACCACATCTCGGGGCTGGGGATTTAGCTCAGTGGTTAAAGTGCTTGCCTTGCAAGCACAAGGGCCCGAGTTCAATCCCCAGCACCCAAAAAAAAAAAAAAATGATACAGTACCACATCTCTGGTTTTAAGAACAGCACCTAGAGTAGGACCCCAATTTCTTTTCGTTCTTTGAGTGAATGAATGAATGAACAAGGTCTCTCCTCTAGATTAACAGGATGAGGATGCGTTGATCTTCCCAGCCTGTCTTCCCACTGGTGTACATGTATCTCACTCACAAGATAAATCCTCTTGTTGCAAGAAGGTATTTTTAAAGCTGACCCTGATCCAAAGGTTCCCGTTCCTGGTGGGAATGGGAACAGGAAATTTTGTTGAATTACTGGGAGCTCTTAAGATTATTCTTGAAAATTCCTCTAGAAGCAATACACATTCATTGTAAGAATCCAAACATAATATAACTGTATCAAGTAAGAGGTGAAAAGTTCTGGTGTATTAAGATTCTCCTTTGAAATTATTACGAAAGTAGTACACACTTGTAAGAATTCAGATGTTATGGAATTAAGTAATAGGTGAAAGGCTCCTTTCTCCCTTTTTGAAACTGTTCCCTTGAGAAGTCACTCTTACTGGCTTTCTGTGGCAGTATGATTGAACACATTATTTTAATGGCTGGTTACTAATCTATTATATAGTCTGTAATTTAATTTATTTTATACTATCCCTGTTGATGGCATTTGGATAGTTTTTTTTTTTTAACTCTACCATTAACTATGTTCTGATAGAACATTCTTATGTGTACCTATTTTTCTTGTTTCATACATATTGCTGTAGGGTAAATTTTAGAAGTAGAATTGTTGGCTTAATTAGAAACAAGGTAAGGTAAGCTCTTAAAGCAAAAGGCAGGTAGTCTACGAGTTCTGACTGTTTTCCAGAGGTGGCCCTGCTCTTTCTAGCAGCTGCAGCAAAGAAGGCGACATAACTGTTGACTTGATTCTTTGTGTCCTGGAGGGGAGATCTTTGGGTAGAACCAGTGGAACAAGCACTGAAGAGAAGCAGAGCCCAGCCAGTGCAGATGAGAGTCGACCTGTTGGAAAGAGCAGGCCTGGCTGCTTTCCTATCTTTCTGGAACATCAGTGGCAGCTTTCTGGAAAGAGCCTGGGCCAAGTGCTAAAGTGCAGGTGATTTCTGCTGTCCACCAGCTGATAACGTTTGTTATTGAGAGACTGTGGAATGACACAGGCCTTTTTGCATTTATGGATGTTCTGGGAAGTGTGGAGGTCTGAGAATAAAGATGGAAGTCATGTAAGCCACCGGGTCAAAGCTGGTCACCCAACGAAACAGCCACAAAAGTAATAATAATACAGAGATGCAGCAGTGGTCAGGTATCGTGCTGTGCACTTTTTGTACACGAAAATGTTTGACTCATACCACACCTCCACAGGAAGTATCATGAAGCCCATTTTACAAATGATCAACTGGAGAAACAGAAAAGTCAAGGAATTTACCTATGGCCACAGAACTGGGAGAAGGGAAATCTAGGACTCCAGTCCAGAACTGGCATGCAGAAGGCACCTGTTAGTTCTGAGTAAGATGAGGAGTGAGGAGACTTTCAGGTTAGGGGCCAGGTTAGAACAGAGTTTTTTTTGACAGTATGAAGGGTTCAGAGTACACTACAGCAACATGGTGAGAGCAGGAAGCCTGAGATCCTTTCTTAGAATTCACAGGGTAAGAACACGCGCCCATGTTGTACCCGGTGAGATAACTGAAGTCTGAAAAGTTACCACATAAAGTCTGTGTTACCAGTCAGGAGCCAGGAACTGAGAATGTAGTAAAGAGATGAGGACCATTTTTCCATCGATAAAATGGCTTGCCTTTTATCTGACCTTGGCTCTCCCATCCTGCTCACTCAGAAACGAAGGGCACACTCAGAAAGGCTCAGGACCAGACCACCGCTCCCTCTGAGACTGCTGGGTGATCCCTCCGTGTGCAGCCACGGGAGGACCCACTGCCTTTCGATGTCTTTCAGCCCCTATTGTTAATTTCTTAACAGTCTTGGCTATGCCGACGTCACTGTGAGATATTTCACTTAAACTATTCTCAAAGAGGAGACAATTCCTAAAGAGGAGACACCTGTAGCAGGACTGCGCTCTTCTTTTACAATACAGAAGAAGCTGTATTGTCCCTTCTTCATGTCCTCTAAATTTTTTCTATCTTGGAGATACCTGTGAGAGGATTGGAAGAGTCACTAATTTCTACTGTCCCTGAAGGCAAAATATACAGCATGTGATCATAGCAGGTGTTGCTTAATTGGTGCTTTGCTAATTTAGAAGAAAGGAGAATGCTAACAAAAATCCTTTTAATTTGATGATTTATTCATTCATTTTACCATGATTTATTGGGTGAGGGCCAGGCTCTTTGCTAAGTGTTGCAGATGCAGAAATGATACTTAATGCCCCAAATATCACATAGAAGGTACAGAAAGGCTGTGAATTCTACTGGCAAGGTGATTTAGCAATCAACGGGATCCAGTTACGCTTTCAAGTTTTAGTTGCCTGTGAACTACAGCTGAAAGAGATAAGAATTTATTTTTTTACACAGCCATGGGAAGTCCCTGGTTTCAGATCAAGTCACGAGCCCATCATTTAGTCACTTAAGATTGTCATTCCCTTTAAGAGGTGGGTAGCTAGCGACCAAGCTGTTCAGTCCTTCAAAAAAGAACTCCAACATCCTCAAATTTCTAGTGTTCTTCACACCATTTTATGGTGGCAGCAGTTCAGTTTCCCCAAAGCCATACCTTCCACGGACATTTTACACTTGGTATGCACAGGCAATACCTAGCTAGTAGTTGCCTTCCTGTGTGCCATAGGCTGCTAGCCACCCACCTGATTAGTGACGGGATTTGTAACAGTCTTCAGCTAAGGCAGATTACCAGTGACAGGTATTTAGTAGCTCTGGAGTTCGTGTGAAGACTAGAGAACAAAGTTTAGCAAACGGACAGAAGAGAGGCTGGGCAGCTTAGAGAAGCAGAATCCATTTCTAATGCTGACACAGGTTCCCCTTCAGTCCCGGCTACCACCTTCCCCACAGGTATATATCCTAACCCTTCCCTGCCTCCTCACATCGCGCAGGCTCAAAGTCTCAGGCAGAAGCAGCCTACTGGCCACATCCAGGTCTGGTGCCTAATCAGGCCTTAGCTTCCAGAGAAGCAACGGGACAAGGACTAGGCTCTCACCAAGATTCACATGAAAGGAGTTTCCTGAGCACAGAAGGGAGTGTAGATACAGCCCTCAAATGACAAGTGTCCTCTGTAGTTAAGAAGTAACATGATCCAGCTTGGATAATGGATGCTGGGATGTGAAAACAGGTGGGAATGATGGGAAGTCCGAGCCCAGAAAGGTGGAGCTTGACGACTTATTGGAGAGGGGAGAGAGGAGGAATGAGGGCTATATTCCCCTTTCTGGCAAGGCCTGATAGTATCTCTCTTTGCCATGTTCTCTAGTCAGGAGGAGCAGGCCTGCTTTCCCGGTCTCCCAACTCCAAGGCAGGCAAAACAGTGAGAGAGCCTCTGGGTACAGCCTTCTTGGGTTCAACTCTTAGCTACTTCCCAGCTATATGACTTTGAATGTGGAACCTAACCACTCCAGTTTCAGTTTCCTCACCTGTAAAGTGGGGGGAGTAATAATATCTATCTCAAAGAGAGGTTGTCAGGTTGATTGAATGTATATTTGTAAAGCACTTTAGAATGATGCCCGACTGTTACCGTTATTAGCTATCATCACTCCGACGAGTCCAGTGAGTTTGAATCCTCCACGGCCCTGTGAAAGACTGATCTGAGAAAACAGAGGACTCTTTAGCACTTAGGACTCCCTGTTCACATTCTTCATAATGAGGAAACATGGAGCAGCTCCAGTGGTTCCTTATGGCCACTCAGAATCGGTGAGGCAGTGTAGCACTTCACCGCATGGTCCTGGCATGTTGATCAGTAATCAGGAAAATAATTTCTGCAGCTCTGACTGAGACCATGTCCTCTTTGTATTCTGATTTGAGTTTCAGACCTGGCCAAATCACAAAGTCGTTCTAGCAGGGGAATGACACAGCATAATGAAACTCCACTTCGGCGTGAGTCAAGCAGGTTTCTTATGTAACAAGAACTTTGGTATCTCACCCAGGGCTTAGTTCCTGGCCAGGCCTCCACCCACCACAGAAAAAGGCACCAAGATATTTGAACAGCTGGATGTGATCCAAGCTTAGGGCTTGGGGCAGTGTTCGGGCCAGCACATTCACAGAGCAACTCTATTCTGATTTTAGTGAGACCCTGCAAGGTGTGGGAATGGACACAAGTACTTGGAGCTCTCTGGATTTTCTAATCCATTAGTGCATGTTTGGGGGGATTGAGTTCAGACGCACCTGGAACCAATAGAACCCCAAACAGACTAGAGCTTCCTGAAGGGTCTTCAGTTCTAAATCAGGCCATAAATGATGAAGCTTCCTGCAAGATCCTTTCCCGAAGCCCACAGCTAAAAGCAGCAGCCTGTAGCACTTTCACCCACCGTGCAGTTTGCGTAACAGAACAGGACTAAGTTTCCTAAAGGGAAGAAGAAACTTGGGCCAAGAAAGATAATGATCATTTTTCTGGCTGGAGAAGAATACCCTTTGGTGTCAGACTAATGCAAAAATAAACTAAACACAGTCCGAAGCCTTTGCCACAAGCATTCCATTCATTTTTTATTTGATACTGCTAGAGTAATCACAAGACACTCACGTCGGTCAGGGTCCGGATGGAAAAGGTGAGTAAGTTCTACAGTACCTAGAGTCTCTACTTTCTCACTGAGCTCCTCTTGCTCAGACCAAACTGGATTTGAGATGGGATGATCCTTACTTCCAGTGTATGGTCTAGAATTTTGGGTGTTTTTATGTTGAGGAAATTAATTTATCAGGATAATGCAATTTTCTACATCTTATTTGAAAAAGGAAGACTAAATTTAAGATACATCAAGAATATAAATAAAAACTCCACTTTATAAGATTATTTTTTGTAATTTTAGTGGAAGGAGTCTTGATGAACAGGTATATTTCCATCTTACCAATGAGAATTGTTGCTATTGATGTCAGGTATTGTCTTTGACATTGTGAAAATGTTATCTGTAATTTCTATGATAATCCTGCAAGGTAGACATTATTGCTTCATTGCAGAGACCGGGAAACCAGGGGTCCAAGACGTGACTTTGGTAGAAGGGAGGTGTGGAGGCCAGTCTGCTGCCTTGGAGCGCCAACTCCTTCCCTCTTCCTCATTGTACCGTAGTGCCTCTTTCTAAAGAAAGGAGATTGTCCTAAAATGAGGGTGACTCCTGGTTTAAGTAGTCCAGGTCAGATTCAAAGTTTCTTCAAAAGTTCAGCCCAACTCTTTGCCAAGTGGTAGGTATTTCTGAAGTGAAATCATACTTCTTGTTAGAGTCAAAGTTTCATGTTTTTAAATGTTTTGGGTTTCTGCCCTCGTGCTTCAGTGCAATAAATCAGGTATGGCAGGTCAGGTATGGCCGTATCTGCCATTTGTACGCAAGTGCTATGACAGCAGTACCTAGGCCACTCAGCACTCAGTCCCTTTGCCTCCTAGGTTTTAAGGGGAAGGTGCTCCATGGACAGTCTTTTCTCCTCCAGGGGCGTTTCTTGCAACTGTACAGTGTTGCCCCTTCACCTTGTACAAAAAAAGTCAAACACTCCCCACCCCACCCCACCCCTGACGGGCTAAATTCCTGGAGGGCAGATTCTACATCTGGTTTATCTTTGTAGTTCTTTGTAGTTCCCATGCAATACTTGCCTGGGCCCTGGCAGCTGGGGCTCTATTGCTCCAAAAAGTGGATTCAAAGCAAGATGTCACATGCCAGAGGAGGTAAAGGCATCAAAGAATTCACCCTTCTCTGTTCTCAGGAAGCTAATATTCTAATGGGGTGATATGAAATCATTAGGTCGAGTTGGAAACTGAGAAGGTGAATGCTGATGTGTACGGCCAAGATCACAGTGCAGCAGGGAGCATGGAGGGCTAGAGTCTTCAAGTTGTCTCACGCAAGAGGAGGAGCTTAGGGGATGGTTAAGATTGGGGGGGGGTGTGTGTGTGTGTGTGTGTGTGTGTGTGTGTGTGTGTGTGGCTGGTGGGTAAGAGGAGTAAAGGTGGGGGCGGCAGCAGAGAAGAGCAGGATAGCGCCTCCAGGAGCATCACTACTCCCTCTGCCTTGCTGTACTCTCCAGCTGCAGCCTTTCTGGTTGGATGTCTCTGAAGACTGAATCGGAGGGCTGGGACCTCACTAGTGCTTCTTGTTTTTTTCCCCACTAGGTGAGATGGGAAGGCCCAGTGGACAGGAGCTGGAGGGTCCCTTTCCTCTCCTGTAGGCTCTGGTGAAAGGCAGTTGGTTAGATTCTGGCAAATAGCGGGCCTTAGGAAGAAGAGCAGAGTGCTCCGGGGGTCTCTTCTGGTCTTCACCTGGAGAATCCAGCAGTGTTTTTTGAGGTAACATTTGCGAAAGGGTGGGTGGGGCCCTCCTGAAGACTGGTTCCCCTGGAGTTCCTGTCTCCCACACTTGTCCACACCTAACCTGAAGCAAGGCAGCCCTCCTGGCGACCGTGCAGTACTGGCACCGCCTCCCGCCTGTGATTGCCCCATCTTTGAGGGCACAGTTGGTGTTATTGGTCTTTTTTATGCTTGTGCTTCCAGATACTTTTAAGGCAGAGGGGTGGTTCTGGTGGTGGGTGCTCGGGACCGGGTACCTTTCAGAGTTTAGTATCTGATTTGGAAGGGAAGCAAGACATGTTTGGAAATAACCAGTTCCACAGACTCTGAGGAAAGAAAGTCCCCCTCAGTGTGTTTGTTATTTACAAAACATAAATCAAATTAAATCTAGAGAGCCAAAAATGAAAAGCAAATTCTTTTGAAAGCTGATGACTCCCCCCATTTCACAGAGGGCCAAGTTGGCTTCAAGAGTAAAAAAGTCTTGAGGATCAGGTTTCCAGGCAGGACGTTTGTCTGCCCATGACCTGCTGTCGCACTTGGTGATCTCCGCTCATTGCAACATCTCCTTGCTGTGGTACCAGGAGTCCCCAAGGGCAGCATCTGTGGACAGACAACAAGCGCTGGGTGGACTCATTCCAGATGCTGATTCTCAGCCAGTGATTACCTCCCTCTTGCTTGTGAGGCCTCAGGGTATTCTCTTGTAAAGCCTCTAACTGACTGGATGAGGCCCACCTCATATGAAGCATAATCTGCTTTGCTTTACTCAAAGTCCACCATTTTTCGGGGGGGGGCGCCTGCTGGGAATTGAACTCAGGACCTTGCGCAGGCAAGTGCCCTACCATTTGAGCTAAATCCCCAACCCCTCGAAGTCTACTCATTTAAATGTCAACCTCACTTAAAAATATGTTCACAGCAACTTTCAGACTGATACTTGACCAAATAGCTGGGTACCTCAGTCTAGCCAAGTTGACACATAAAAGTAATTATCACACATGTCCCATACCCGTCCTTACTCACAGAGGGTGTGTTTCAAGGTCCCCAGCGGGTACTTGACACCATAGAGATTACTAAACCCTACGTGTACTGTTTCTTCCTATACATGTGTAACTATGATAAAGTTTAATTTAGAAATCAGGCACAGGAAGAGATAAAAACATTTAATAATACAATGGAACATTAATAACACTACACTATAATAAACGTTCTGTGAATGCTACAGAGCAGGTTGCATACACGAGGTGGGTATGTTGGGAAAGGGATTATTCACATCCCAGGTGGGATGGAGTGGGAGATTTCACCATGCCACAGGAAACGGTGTGCAATTCAAAGCTCGTGAGTTGTTTATCTGTGGGCATTTGCATTAGTCCCTTGGGACTGAGGCTGACTGGATAAGCAGGATCCACTGTAGAGTGTGTGTGTATATTGAGTAGTGGATAAAATGCATTTCTTATACCGGGTTGTGGCCAAGAAGGTTGACACCTTTGGTGAATCCACAGAACTATTCTTACTCCGGCTTCTAAGACAGCACTGTCCCCATCATAATAAAGGGCACTGTGCCTCCCAGTTGGAAAGTGTCCTTCCTGGTAGGTGTTCTTGTCCTACTACTGGCTAGGCCTGCCAATCCAGTGTCACCGAGACTTTCCTGCTGCTCGCCTGGCTTCAGGGACTCTGGCTCTGTTTCTTCCTTCCAGTTGCTCATGTGTCTGCACCTTAGGGACTTCGTGTTTGCTTTCCCCTCTACCTGGAAACTTCTTCCTTATGTCTTAACAGTGGCTGATTGCTTCTCATCTTGCAGATCTCCATCCAACTCTCCTGTCTTCTTGGAGAGGACTCCTTGACCAACCCATTCAAAGGAACCCCTGCCAGCCCCACAGGCTCCACCGATACCTACACATTCCCAAGTGAAAATTATTGCATAATTTTATTTATCCATTGCACTTATCATAATATGAAGTCCTTTCTTTTTGCTTTTTCCCCCCCTTCCTCCCTTCCTTCCCACCCTGCCTCTCCCCTCCCTTCCTCTTCCTTTTCTGTTCCTTCCCCTCACTTCCTGTTCACCTTTGTAGTGTCAGTATAAAGCACGTGTGAGGTCTCCATAAATGGCTGTGCAATGAATCAACAGTAATACAGTGGACATTTGTTTGTGATACTATTCAATCACATGAATGCGCTTTCTATTTTAGGGAACACCCACTTTATCAGTCTTGGGGGTGGGAGGAAGTGGACACTGGTGCTCACTATCTCAGCTCCCTTTGCAGGAAGGCATGCACACATGACCCAACAGTCACGTGCCCATCCCTGGAAACAGCACAGGAAGCAGGCCCAGCAGATGACACACACAGTGGGTGGCGGCGGCTGCAGCAGGCACTTCAGGGATCCAGGGCAACAACAGCAGTGACTTGGGCAGCAGCTGTGTGGGCTGTGGCACCAGGGAACAGAGGCCGTGGCTCTAACTCGTCCTGGACTGATTCTGTGCTCTGGTTCTGGTTCTGGGTTTTTTTTTTTTTTTTTTTTTTTTTTTTTTTTTTTTGGTACTGGGGATTGAACTCTTTTTTGGTACTGGGTTAGAGTGCAAGGCAAGCACTCTAACCACTGAGCTAAGTCCCTAGCCCCTGGTTCTGTTCTTGTTGAATCAAATACTCCACACTACTGCTGCCTTCCAGGTCCATTTCTCCATGCATCTGGTGACTCTTTGTGCTTCCAGATAAGCTTTTTATAAAGTTCTGCATGCTTAACTCAGTCAGAATAGTTTCAGGTGCCGGGAATTCACTTGCTCTTCTCTTCTCCTGTCTTTCTCACCTTCTGACTCATCACTGCCTCCATCTTTTCAAGTCTTTGGAGTCATCTTTGTGACTTTCTCTGTGACCAGATTTTATCCTCATCAATGGCTCTCCTACACCTTGGGAGTTAGCCACAGTCCAACAGGAATTAGGGCCCCGGCAATGTGGTTTGCTGTGTCCTGGCAGTCATAGAGGGAAGGCTTGAAAAAAAGATTTTTTTTTTTATTACTTAACTATTTTTTTCTTTTTAAAAAAGTTTTATTTTAATGGTACATTTTAGATGTACATAGTGGTAACATTCATCATAAGGAATGGGTTGAAAAATATTGTGTGGATCAGAACTTCTTTGAATTGTCAATTAATGAGCAGAATTATAAGCCTTTAAGTTGGTCAGAATTATTGAGGAACCAATACCTGTGCCATCTCATACAGTGTATTTAGGGCCTCTCATAAGCATCATATATGTGATTTATTTGCAAGTCATCTCAGTAATGTAAAGGGAGAGAGAAATATTACAAATACACTGACACATATACATACCCACAAACAAATGGATGTGGCAGATCGTGCTTTCAAAGATGGTCACAATAGTATCTTTCATACGGTCTTACAAGATTGCATAAACACTTGGCCTTTCTCTACTGTGAACTTTGGCAAGTCTCATGACTATTTTGACCAATAGATACAGCGTAAGTGATATTGCTCCAGCTTTGGGACCAGCCTTTAATTGGCCCAACAACTTCTGCTTCCTGCCTCTTGTGGGTCACCACATAAGAAATAGGGCATACAAAGAATACTGTGCTGTGAGAAGCACAGACTCCATGTGGAGAGGTCCTAGAAAATGAGGTACTGTGTTAGTTGATTTGCCATTACTATAACAAAATATCTGAGGCAGAATACTTTATAAAAGAAAACAGGTTCATTCATAGTTTTGGAGGTCCAGCAACATGGTACTTGGCTTATGGTACTTGACCTTTAGTATCACAATGGAGGGAGTGTATATGGAAGAGATCATGCAGTGATACATAAGGCCAGAGAAAGGCAGGGGTTAGGCTGACTCTTTAAGAATGACTCACTCAAGAACAAGTAACTTTCCACAATACTGGCATCAGTCCCTTTTGAAGGCAGCACCCCCAGTGACCTAGTCAACTTGTCCTACGTGTCACCTTTCAAAGGTTCCCTACCTCCCAACATCACCACACTTTGGACTAAGCTCCTATGCATGGACCTTCGGGCATGCACCATGTCCAGACCATAGCAGGTACTCTGGAGAAAGAGGCTGAGGGGCTGGACTCACGTGTGAGGAAGCTCCACTGAAGACAGATCTCCCTGCCCTCACTGCCCGGCTGATGCCATGTGGCCCAAAGATGAAGCCCTATCTGACTTCTTAACCCACACAACACTGAGCAAAATAAAATGGTCGTTTTCAGGCACTGCATTTTGGGGCGGTTTGTTATGTAGCAACAGGTGACTGGAACAAAGGACAAGGACTCATGATGCTTCTGCACACCCGACTGCAGCTGTGTAGAGCACTTTACAGAAGTGTGTGAAGAGCCCTGGGCAAGGAGAGCACCAGAGTGGCCACTTCGGTCTCCTGAGTGGACTCAGCACCCTTTGGGAAAGCCAGGCCTCGCGCAAGAGGAAAAGTCACACATCCACATCCAAAAGCATCTCACAGTCAGATACTAGCAATTTCAGCAGAGGTCTGGAATGGAGAAAGAGGATGCAGATCATTATCAAAACAAATAAAATCCTTCATCTAGAGAGGCACTGCTAATACTCATGAGCTCTCAGCTTCCTACCCTTAATGCCATCAGTTCTCAAAATCTTTCTATTTCCTGGCTGTGGGAAACCATGTTATGCCCTCTTTGATTCTCCTTCAAGACTGTATTGACCTCAAGCTCGGGAAAATCAGACTGCAAACAAGCATCACTTACAACAAGCGTGTGCATTATGAAGCACTTTATAGGACAAAGCCGAAAGCCACAGCATTGTTTGTTAGCTCCTCGAAGAAGCAGGATTCAAGTAATTGTGCATTCTTCGTACTTCTCCCAGATACATATTCTATTGCCTGTATTTAGAAGTAAAGATTGTTGTTTTGTCTTATCTGTGGCCTCCTTTCCGTTGGCTTTGGTAACAATGTCCTAGGGAAATTGCTGAGTGTTTCTGAGTTAACTTGAAATCAGATAATTCCACAAAGGGGCCCTATGTCACACTGCTCCGTGGCATAGGTGCTGGCACTACTTACTGGAGCTGAGTTTGTAAAGATCTGGAGATGGCAAGTTTGGTCTGTTGTCTGACCAGGAATCAATCCGGGCTGATTTCTTTATTAACAGATCCTGAGTTTTATAAGCTATCTGGAGGCCATCTCCTTTGTGGGGAGGGTGGGCAAGCCGTTCCTTAGTGCAAGAGAAGTTCTGTCATTTGCTGATTCAGTAAATTAATTACACTGTGGTGGTCTAGATGGGAAAAAAGAGGGAAAAAAATTTAAAGACTCAAATTCAGAGTACCAGCATTTCAAAATGTACCAAATTGGATCACAACAAAGGAAGTGAATCTGAAGTCAATGATCCAAATTCTATCTCTGGTTCAGGAATGGACATATGACACAATTCTGGCCCATGCGGCAAGCTGAGAAGTTAGCTTGAGGACTTTCGGGAAAGTTCCTTTAAATAGGTGCCCAAGGAAAAGGTCTTCTCCATTCCTATCTTTTGTCATTCGGCTACTATGTGAGGATATGAGGCATTGGAGCCATCATCTCGGCCACTTTGAGAGGAGCCAGCCCAAGAGAACAAGTCAAGTAGTGTGGAGAGAGAAAAAAAACCTCTATGACATTAATTGTATTATTGAGCAGGTGAATTAATCTACTTTGGAACTGTCCTAACTCTGGACTTCTTGTTATGTGAAAGAATACATTTTTCTCCTTGTTTACGCTCCTTTTGGTTGTGTTTTATTTTGCTTGCAGCTGATAGCATCCTGATAAAGTAATGAAGAATAAAGAAATGATTACTTGTGCACTGGAGGACAGTGAGCCCCCTTTGGCATCGGCAAAACAAGGGACCACGTGCTTTTGGATAAGGAAGGCTGCAGGAACAAGGATTGGGCCTGCAAGGAGGCCCACACACATTAGAACAGCAAAGGAAGTTCCCCAGGATTGCCTGGACTGGGCTTAATTCTGAAAAACTCGAATTAAGGAAGTCTAGAGCCAAAATCCACTGCCATGAGTCATTTTCCCAAGGCTTCACTAGCCCACAAAGAAAATGCAGTGTATGAAAAATCCGAGAACCTAGGAGAAGTTGCCATGGCACCTGTGCCACAGACACTTGTGTAAGCCATGGGAGGGAGGTAGTAAGCTGAGGAAAGCAGGGGTTCAGCATGGCAGCACCTCCTCACACAGACCCGATACAATTGCACCGTACCATCATTCATCTGGGAGAGAGTGAAGGAAATCCTAGCAGAACAGCTCTGCCTGGCAGAGAGCTGTCCAGCTCCAGCTGGCCGGTCCTGGGACTTGTCACACGCTGTAGCCCTCTTGGATATGCACCAATAACCTGGTGTGTGTCTGAGACACGCACTGCCATCGGCTCCACTGACAACTCCCAGAGTGATGAAAACTCTGCATGCTTAGAATTGAGCACATTTTAGTTCATTTGTCACGAGATCAATGTGTTGCCTGTGTACTCTGAACCAAACCTTGATGTATGTCTTGGGATGAAATATCATCCATTTTCAAATGTGATAGACAATAGCAACTTCTTAATAAACAGAAAAAATAAAAAAGAGTAAAATAGAAGGCTGACTACTACTTCTCACATTCCCCAGAAGGCAATCTGGATATAGTAGAGGCCTTCAGATGAGTTCTTTTAGAAGCTCCTATGAAAGAAAGGGGAAGCCCTTGCTATGTAGTCCCAGCTGGGCCTTGGTGCGCTTCTGTTGAGCAATTTCATACAACAACATGAGACAAGGCCATGGTCATATGACCACAATGGATCAAGAGAGAAGCAAGACTATTTCCTAATCACATTGGAACACAGATAAAATAGGGACATTGTCCAAGCCAGAAAATACCAAGCGACCCCCTCTCCTGACTAGCAGGTGGGCCACTATTTCTTCACCAATTATAGCTTTAGCCTTGCTCCAGCCCATCCCCTCCTGCCACAGAAGAGTTAAGGAGATGCTTTGTTAGTAGTCCAGGATTACTCTAACAAATTATTTTAACAAATTCTCTGGAAGACCTAAAACAACAGATAATTTATTTTCTCACAGATCTGAAGGCTGGAAGTCTAAAGTAAGTATCAGCAGGGTTGGCTCCCTCTGGAGGCTCAAGGAGAATCTGCTCCAGGTTCCTCTCCTAGCTTCTGGGGGCTATTGGCAATCCTTGGGTTTCTGTGACTTGGAGACACTACAGTCTTTGCCTCTGTCTTTATATCACCTCCTTTTTGTCTCTGTGACTTCTCTGGATTAGAGCCACCTGCTAACTCAGGATGAACTCATCTCGAGATGCTTAATGTACTTAGATCTACAAAGGCTCATTCTCCAAAGAAGGTCACAGTCATGGGTACTGGGGGTAACTTGTACATATCTTTTTGAATGCCACATTTTAATCCACTAAAGATAACTAATTTCTGGGGTTGAGGATTTAGTTCAGTGGTAGAGCATTTGCCTAGCAAGTGCAAGGCCCTGAGTTCAATCCCCCGTGGGGGAAAAAAAACATCAATAATTGCAGAATAATCTGGGCTTCCTGCACATACCTAATCTAGAGCAAAGCTTCATTGCCTTAAACCCTCTCCAAAATACTTAACACAAACCCAAATCCCATAAACTTTTCTCCTACTTAAGATGGCCCACCACAATGTATATTCTCCTTCAATATAGTAATGAATTCAACTTGTTCAAGTCCTGCTCATATGCAAGAACTCATTGAATTTTTGCAGTAACCCTATGAATAAATACTATCAATCTCCATCTTATGGGCAAGAAAATTGAGGCTTAGAAATATAAGCTTACCAGTAGCTTGGGAGGCTGAGACAGAAGGATAGTAAGTTTGAGCCCAGCCTGGGCAACTTAGCAAGACCCTGTCTCAAAAAAAAAAAAAAAAAAAAAAAAAAAAAAAAAAAAAAAAAAAAAAAAAAAAAGAAAAAACGGTCTGGAGATGTAGCTCACTACAAAGGCCCTGGATTTAATCCAAAGTACCATAGGGAAAAAAAATAGGTTAGTTAAACCTGACTTTTTCAAGGTTCTTCAGATAAACAGAACCACGAGAGAGAGAGAGAGAGAGAGAGAGAGGGAGAGAGAGAGAGAGAGAGAGAGAGAGAGAATAAAAAGACTTATTGCAAGGAATTGGTTCACGTAAGTATGCAGCCTGGCAAGTCCCAGGATCTTCAGGGTGACTTGGCAAGATGGAGGTCCAGGAGAGCCAATGGTTTTGTTCTATTCTGGATATGCCATCCTGAGACCAAGAGCGCTTAGAGTATAGTTCAAGTGTGAAGGCTGGCAGGTTTGAGTCTTGGGAGAGCTAATGTTTCAATTTAGGTCTGAAGGCCAGAAACAAAAGCTTGTTTCTCAGTTAGAACACAGTCAGGTAGAGAGCATGAATTCTCCCTTCATTAGCCTTTTAAATTCTAGCCTGGCCTTCAGCTGGATGAGGCCCACTCAGATTAGGAAGAGCAACCGGCTTTCCTCAATTCACCAAAATTAACATCCAAGAGCGCTTTCATGAAAACACCCAGAATAATGTTTGACCAAGTATCTGTGTACCTCATGGTCTGGTCAGGTTGATACAACCATCAAAGCATTTTCTCCAAGATCCCACAGCTGGTAATTAGTGGAGCCAGAATTCAAACCCTGGGCTGTCTGACTCTTTAGCCCTTGTTCTTGTCCACTCTGCCACAATGCGCCCCCTCCATCTCCCTTTTCACAGGCAGGCTTCATCAGAGACAGCCTAAGACAGAGTCTGTGTAAATTCTCATTGATCTTAACCAGAGTGTGGGACTGAATTGCATGTTGTCTCATGTTTCCCCTGTGGTTTCACATGTAATTACTTCTTTCCTTTCTTATTGGGCCATAAGGAATTTGGGAACCAAGGAGCATGTCCTATGCTATAACAACAGCTAACATTAAACATTTACCACAGACTATGCACTTGACATGCATTTAATACAACAACACTCTAAGCTAGCTACCTGTAATATCCCTGCTTTGCAGATGAGAAGACTAAGATGAGGAGACTACAATCCAGGTACTGTGATGGCTTGTACAGTTAAAGGGGCAGTAATAGAGCCGGGGCTCAAATCCAGGGAAGCTGGATCCAGAGACTGTGCTCTTAACCACCTTACCTATAAGCCATGAACGGAAACTTCCTGTGTCCCTTGCCCCTATTCTCAGAACCATCTCATTGAGCTTTCTGGGAGGTCGAGTGGTTTGAGGGTGGCTGGACGTGTGCATGGGTGGGTGCAATCCCTTCTGTTTTGTTTTTTTTTTTTTGTGGTGCCAGGGATCGAACTCAGGCCCTTGTGCTTGCAAGGCAAGCACTCTAATCACTGAGCTAAATCCCCAGCCCTGCAATCCCTTCTGTAGGGTGTGCCTGGCCAGTGGCCTGGTCGGTGCTACTCTCTGGGTCTCCCCTGCTCAGGCTCCTCAGGGTCTGCCTGCCTAACCTGGAGGGTCCACCCACTGGAAGCCATGTGGTGAGTCCCCGGGGCCCTCCTTCTTCATAGGTGCTCTGGTTCTCCTCACCTGCTTGGCTCCTAGTGCCACAGGTTCTTTGCATAAGGGGAGATCTGTGGGCTTATCTGCAGGCTGGGCACAGGCCTGGGTGTGGGTCACTGGGCTTGGACACACTTTATCCTCCCTCTGAAGCTGCTTGGACCTATGCTAACTCAGCACTCCAGGAATCAAAGCACAGGAAACTAACTCCTACTCCCCAACTCCCAGCACTTCCCCCACCTCACCTGAACAGGTAGGAACTGTTTAAATGTCCCCAGAGCAAGTTATTCCTTCCTGAAGGCTACCTGGATATGGTCAAATTCAGAATGGGAGTGAGTTTTCAGCTTGGGAACGTGTCTCTTGGTGACCCAAAAGGGCCTAGATGTCATTGCACCTTTGTTACTGAGCCATCATCTTTGGGAAAGGCTGCACTGTGAGCTCTTTCACAGCAGAACCATGCTTTACAGTTCTCATCCCCTAGTACAGGACCGGGATGCAGGAATCACTGATAAAGCCCATAGAGTTTCCTCTTGACCTTTCACCCTGTTGCCTTGCTACATGAGAAGAATGCCTGATGGGAACACAAGAGGCTTGTGGGTATGTCCCCACTCTGGTAAGCAGCTAGGCAGCCTGGGTGACCCAAGTTCACTTCGGGATCTCCTTTAATTCATTTGGATGAATGACGAGGTTGGATGAATGACAAGGTTGGATGAGAGAAAGAAACTCTAAGTTGTCTTCTGGTGTTAACATGTTTCCCAGGGGTAAACATGTTTCCCAGGGCTCCACATGGGAGATGCCCTGCAGAGAGAGGAGGTAATAGAATATGGTTCTGGCATCATCTGAATTTTTTTTTTTTAAACATAAATTTTTTTTTCTTTTTTTTTTTTTCTTGGTGGTGCCGGGGATTGAACTCAGGGCCTTGTGCTTGCAAGGCAAGCACTCTAATCACTGAGCTAAATCCCCAGCCCCATCATCTGAATTTATAAGGCTAAAATTAATGATGTGGACAATCACACTGACGTGGGGCTCACCTGCCCTGGCTTAGCAGCTATAGGGTCTGACTGAAAGGGAAGTGGAGATTGGAGGGGGTGATTGTTCACGAGAGCCCTTGTGGTGGTAAGACCGGAATTGGGGCCCTGCCTTAAGTCGTGGTACCTGCCTTTGGCCAAAGGCCCCGTGGCTACCAGGGTGCCATGGGAGAGCTCCCCATGTGTCCCTCACGCTAATTGCTGCAATCCTGCTGAGAAAACATCATTTGCACTGCCCACTCTGGATGAGATGCTCAGAAAAACATCCTTCTTGCTGGGACTCCTGGGGGAAAGGAAGGACATACCTCTTTGATCTTGATCTCTAACAATGAATTTGTCTTGGGATCTTTGAAATCTTGGGAGGAAAATTAAAAAAAAAAAAAGCTTGTACTTTGAAAGCTTTCCTTGTTTGATGTATTATACACTGAGGGGGCGAATATTCTCCTCTGGGGTATGTATTCCTTTGTTCCAGGAAGATGCAACAATAGATATTTGGTTATGAAAAGAAAAGCAAATATTCTGGTTCCAGTGTCATGTACAATCATGTAAAAAGCTGTTTTCATTACAGTTGGCCTCATAGTCTGCACATTGTTTTCCGTAGGAAAGTGTTTCAATTTTAAGGTTTAGCCTTCAAAGTTTGAAAACTGTTTCCTGTTCTTAGAAAATATATGGATGTTCACACTGGACAGGGGCTGGAAGTTCTTGGGGGTAGGATGCCAGGGACCTGTCTTCACTTGGGCTTCAGGCCTCTTTCTCCTCCTCTCTTGGGGGAGAAAATGCAGAGTTAAGGACTGGTGAAGTGGGCCGTGAGCTGGGCTGGGCGGGGTCCAGAGAGGTTATACATAGAGAGATTTGGCCTGTGAAGTTCATGATTCTTTGTTTCTAGTACCACGTTTAGCTCTCAGAGTTGTAATTTCTGTCTGTTATTTCCAAAACCTCATTAAATTCCTATTACTCGTTAGAGCTTGGATTTAGCTGCGTGTTGGGGGAATTAAAGGCCTAGGTGTTGCAACACTAGTTCACTCTGCCAACTCCAGGGGAGTCTGGCAGTAAGGTGAATGAGGGCTGAGGAGCAGCAGAGGATAATAAGATGGATGGAGTGAATACTGGACACACAGCTGGGATTGCAGATCAACGAGGCAGCTGTTGTGAGGCAGCCCCACCCCCAAATATACTAGAGGAGATGAGGTCTTCAAAGAGGGATGCTGGGCCTACTACATTTATTTTAAAGGGGAACACTGAGTTAGAAAGCAAGTGGGTTATATTCTTAAAAGTTTCTCCTTTATGTAGAATGACAAAGAACGCAGGCTACCAAGGCCCTGTCCTTAGTGGGAGGAAGCAGCCATCACTCAGAGGTCAAGATGGGACAGCAGGACTGATGAGAGTCAGTGCGTGGGGAGCGGAAACAGAAGACACGATTATTATTGCCAGGAGCAGAGAAGTGCAGCAGGGAAAGCATCAGAGGCAAGCATCTTGTCTTAACTTTGTTGTGTATGTTGTTTTAGACCTCAGTTTCCCCAAAGTGAGTGGTTTGTTTACTTATTATGTTAGTTTTCTATTGCTGTGACAAAATACCTGAGAAAAACAGCTTAAATGAGGAAAGATTTATTTTGCTCACAGTTTCAGAGATTTCAGTTTATGGTCACTTGGTTTCCTCGCTTCTGGGCAAATGGTGAAGCAGAACATCATGGTGGGGAGCAAGAGGTGGAGTAAAGTGGCTCATCTCATCTCATGGTAGGCAGGAGGCAGGGGGAGAGCGAGGGAGAGGGAGAGGGGGAGACAGACAGACAGACAGACAGGCAGCATGAGCTGGAGAGAAAGGGGCCTGGGACAAGGGTGCACCCTAATGATTCACTCTCTTCACTTAGGTCCCACCTCCTGAGTTTTCATCACCTTCCAATAACGGCACCAGATTATGAATCTATCAATAGGCTCACCCACCGATGAAGGCAGAACCCTCCAGATTCAATCATCTTCCAAAAGCGCCACCTCTGAACATTGTTGAGCCAGGGACCAAGCCTTCAACTTATAGCCTTTGGGGAACATTCCAGATTCACACCATAATACTCAGGATGCTTGGTGCCCCGCTCTGCTCCCTCCCCAAGGGAAACCTGCCACCACCGTGCAGCAGTTTGACGTTCCTCCTCTCTTGCCTTTGCTTCCTTCTCAGATCTTCCCAGGGACTTTATGTTGAGCAACTGTGATCACGGCGTGAGATGGCTAGTGTCTCTGTGGAGCTGTGTGCTTTGGCCCAGTTTCCTGGCTCTGGGACTGATGGCTTAGGGAAAAAAAGAGCTTGAAGAGCTGCATGAGAATGACACATCTCAACAGACAGCAGTGGGAGTGGTGATTTTATAGCTGCAGATGCCTTTCCCAAGGTTGTGCCCTGCAGCTTCAGTTAGTAACCTCACTTACTAACTCCTAGGTCCTGGACCCCTTCTGTGACTGTTTTTGCAGGCTCTTAAGGCATCTGTGTTGGAGAGATGAATTGATGGCATCTATGAGTAATTGTGGGACTCATATTTTCAAAGCCAATTGTCAAGTCACATTGCCCACAAACAGTTTCGGGGCATATCATTTAGATGCTGAAATATTGGAATTTGGGGATTTCTTCAGTCAAAGTAGAATTTTATAAATCAAAAGCATTCTTTAGAAAAGGAGATGATGTGTAATCACCACATTGTATTTTAATGTTCTCAGTGTCCATAACCATCTTACAATCACTCTCCAAACCAGGCCCCGGTAATGCAGATGAAAAATCCTGCCTTCTCTTTCCCCCCTAAAAACCGGTCTTTACTTCCCCTATGCTGACTGGGACCCTCTTCTGGTCACTCTGCTCTTCTGGTGCTGGCCTAGGCCCTGGATGTTCTCAACATCCCTCCTTGCTTTTTTCCTTCAGTGGATCTGAAAGACATTCACCCTCTTCTTGTTCCACTTGTCATTCCCTTCAAGTGTCTGTGGTCCTTGTTTGAACAAGGAGAAGGGGCCTCATCATGCCAATTTGGAGTCCCACAAATGTCTTTGGGGGACCTTGGAACAGTTCAATGTTCTGCTGCAGCCAGGAAGTTAACCTTGTGCTCTGACATAGCACTGGGACCAAACTCACTTTGTCCCTTCACCTTTCTCTTTTCAATTTAAAATTTTTTATTAGTAGACGTTTGCAGTACATAACAATTACATTCTTTGTGGGGAGTGGCACATGTACATCATTCATGATGTCCTCTTCTTGTCCCTTTCCACTCCCTCCATCTCTTGTTCTTCCCATTTGTTAAAGAACTATCTCTGTTTCCCATTATGTATTTTTTATTTTGCTTTTTATTTATACTTTGGCTTATCATATAAGAGGAACCATGTGATATTTCAACTTGTGGGTTTGATTTATTCCACTTAACATTATGGTCTCATGGTGCATCCATTTTCCTACAAACATTCATTTTTATGGCAGAGTAGCACTCCTTTGTGCATAAATACCACATTTTCTTTATCCATTTATCTATTTAATAGGCTATTTCCAAGGTTTACTATTATGACTGACATTGCTATAAACATACTATAAACATGTATATGCATGTATCACTGTAATATAACGTGTTTCATTTTTTTAGGAAGATACTTAGAAGAGAAATAAATCAAATGGAATTTCTAGTTTTATTTTTCTGAGGAATGTCCACATCGATTTCCATAGCGGTTGTACCTTTTTACATTCCCACTGACAACGTAGAGGGTTCCTTTGTGCCTACAACTTTGCTAGCATTTCTTGTTTTCTGGTGATAGCTATTCTCTGTGGAGTAAGATAGAATCTCTGTTGTTCTGAGATTCTGCATTTCTCTGATGGCCGAAGATGCTGAACATTTTTCATGTATTTATTGGCCATTTGTACCTCTTCTGTGAAGTGTCTATTTCAATTGCCCATTTTTGATTGGATATTTTATTGGGGAGGGAATTTTTTTTTTTTTTTTTTTGGTGCTGGGGATTGAACTCAGGGCCTTGTGCTTACAAGGTAACCAGTGTAACCACTGAGCTAAGTTCCCAGCCTGGGTCTAATTTTTGAGTTCTTTGTATATTCTAGATATTAGTCTTCAGTCTGAGGAGTAACTGGAAAGCTATTTTTTGCATTCTGTGGGTTGTCTTTTCATACTGTTGGTTATTGCCTTTGCTGTGCAGAATTTGATACAGTCTCATTTAATTTGATATAGTTCCATTTGTTGATTCTTGATGTTATTTCTTGAGCAATTGAGGTTCTGTTCAAAATGGCCAATATGAAACGAACAATGTGAAAAGAAATGTTCAACATTTCTGGCTATTAGGGAAATGAAAATTAACACAGTACAGATTTTATCTCACTCTAGAAAGAATGAATATCATCAAGAACTAAAAAAAAAATGCTGGTGGGGTTCACCCACAACATCAAACAATATACTCTTTTGGAGAAAGATTTTTGGTCAAAATAATAATGAGACTTTACAATGACATCATTGTGGGTCTTGATTTTCTACTAGTTCTTGATCTTTCCCTGTAATATAATTTTAATAGGTAGACCTATTTAAGACAATGTTTTAAAGTTAACATATTAACCCAATAAAGGAACTCTGAGATTGAAGAGTCTTATGAAAGGAGAGGAGAGTTGAAGGAACTGTCCTTTGGCAGAAGAGAGCAGGGCTCTTAGGCACAGTGGAAAAGTCCACTTTTATTATTTTGTGGCATGTACACACCTCTCCAGGGAAGCCTAGAGAATCTGTTGAAGACAAATATTTGTGTCCTGAGTCTAGTAATATGGGGAATCTACAAGATTAATTAGAGGCCTCCAAGGCCTAGAGAGTAGCCCTGCAAATGTTTCGACCTTGGTGAACAGGCCTGAAATGTCTTTCATTCTGATAAAAAATGTGCATCTCTCCTTTCCATTATACACCCTACATAGACGAGTTGGCACCTGGAAGTAGGGGTCTTAGGCAAGTAGAAGTAGGTCTGGTGGGACAAGACTTGGGGAGGCAGAAGAGGGTGTTGTGGTTCAGAGAATAAGATGGAAGTTGGCCCTCTTGTCTTCAAACTGGCCCAGCCACCCAAGAGATGGTTGCCCTGAGGCAGGTTACCTAACTTTCTTATACCTTGGTTTTCTCATCTGTAAAATGCCTACTTCACAAAGCCATTTTGAAGAGCTACTGTTGCAAAAGTATTTGAAATAATTCCTGGGAATGATGTGTAACTACCTGCTATCATTGTACGAGGTAGTCCTTGGGTTTGTTTTTCCAGCATACTCACATGATCCTAGGAGCCGAGATCTCCCCACGATTCCCAGTCAGTGCCCACAGGATTATGGGGAGAAAATGAAACAGCTCACTATTCTCTGGACACCTAAAAAGTAGGCCTAGTTCTTAAAACCCTCTTCACCTCATCAAGAAGTTCAGGCAGAAAAATGTCTACCTGTACCCAGGGAAGTGCCATATGGGGCCAGCGAAACTGGGCCTTTGGGCTCCGTGTCACCCTCAAGCAGACATTTGCTATTGCCACCAAGAGTCCCATTTGAGTGGCTGCCATCACGCATGGAGTTGGGAACCTTTCTAGGTCCACGTGCTATGCCTCCTCTTGCCCTGTTAGGAAAGAGACCCGTATCTTGTGAGGGCCCCAATCTTGAACAGGTGGATCAATGAACACAGGCTGCTGGTTCTGCCTCCTAATCTAAGAAGGCTGTGTGGCAGAAGATTTCTAAGATTTCCCAATTGCATCAGCATTGTGTGCTCTCTGAAAGCCCCTGAAGTTCACAGGGAGAAAATAACTCCTTACTTACAAATTGTACATCAGATAGAGATAAGCCATCAAGAACCTGAGCTGAAATCCTCTGCAGTCTCATATAGTTAGAGATTAAAAAGCAATTTCCTTCAAATAATGATTAGATCATCCACTTAGCAGTTCTACTTCAGTATCTTGTTTTAGAAGATTTACTCTATTATTTCAGCAAGGGGAAAAGCAGCAAATGGAATTACTGAAAGGAAAAGGCAAATTTTCATCTTAGGTTCATTCTGATGTAAAAGTCAGTATCTTATCAAATGAATTGTCAAATAATAGTTACTACGGATGTCTTGGGTCAAGTTAAGAGGGAAAATAAATGCTGGAAAAGGCAGGCAGCATGGCGAGGCCTTTGAGGCTTCGAAGGAGTAGCACAAAGCATGGGCATCCACACCACCACAAGCACCCCACACAGAGCCGGCCCAGAGTGGGGAGACACTCAGACCTGCAAATGCTGAGGCAGGAGGTGGAGCAGAGCGTACACTGATTTAGAAGTTCCCCCTTTCTCAAGGAACACCCAGGGAACACAAAAGGCAAAATTTATGCCTCCGATCTGCTTATTCTACAACCTCGGACCTCTCACACATCGGATTAAATGATAAGTGAATCTAATGACTTTAATGATATGTGGATGTCCACAAACAAAGTATGTCTTGTGGCCCTCACCACAGCAGGTCCTATGCCCTTCTCAGCTATTTCATCCTCACACCCTGTGGAGCAATCACATTATTTGAAAGTGGACTGATGTAGATTTGATTTCATCCAACCTTTGTCTTCACAGATGAGGAAAAACACCCTTTGTCTCATTTAACATATTTTTACTGTTCATCTATTGTCTGCTAGGCACAGGGCAAGGCTGGAGCCCACAACTGTGTGAAAGTCAGATCTGAGTGGGGCCCCCTGTGCAGTCTCAGCATGTGGAGAGGCAAGCAGGAGCAAGGCAGTGTGCTCGGTGCTCTGATGAGAGCAGCACGAGGTTCCTTGAGCCCCACAAAGGCGAATGAATGTAAGATGTGGGTCGTCAGGGTGGCCTCAAAGAGAAGGGAAAGGACGGAGAGGAGAAAACCTCAGAGGAAGTGGCAGACGCTCAAGGTCTAGAAATGAGAGAAATGCCCCTTGGGGGATGAGGAACTCCTTGAGTGTCACATAGCTGGAGGATACAGATCGAGCTGAGTTTTGTCAAGGAAGGATGTTTTCATTGTACTTGGACTTGATACTTGTGAAAAGCAATTGACTTAACTCAAGCTTACTGTGAACAGGGCGAGTGCAGTCAGGAGGAGCTCTATTAAATCCCAGAAGCTGCAGTAGGTTTTTATAGTGTCTGCAACAGAGGAATTGCCCTTTGGGCAGCACAGAGCTCAGATATAATATAATACAGATATATTTAATAATTTAATAAAATTAATGATACATTTCTGTGATTTTATTGAAAATTCTTAGTCCTGTGAAGTGATCAATTATAAGCAGTACAGCTAAGAAACAAATGTTTAGCTATTTTATAGTGATTCTGTCTGGCTCCCAACATTCTATTTTTAGCAATCATCATTCATGTGTTGTTATCCAGTTATTTGAATATTTATAGCATTTTGCACTTATCATCTTCTACAAAAATATATGGATGGTGAGAAAAAAAAGTGCCAGTACCAGTGATAATTCGGTTAGGTTCCTTGAAGGCAGGTAATCTTACTTGTAGTCGGTTGCTCCATGGACGTGCTTGACTGTGAGGTGAGTTGCAGAGGAAAAGACCCAGCTAGAGACTACAGAGGACACTCTGAAATCGTCAATGGTATGGGGTGTGGATGGAGGAAATGGGTGCCTGCATGAATGTAAATTGAGAATTTGCAGTTTCCCAAATGTAAGGAGATGTGCATGAGACTGTAAAAGCATAAAGTAGAATCACTATCAGCTAGGCCTTGCTGAGTTTTAAGCACATTCCTTCTCCAGGCCATGATAACTGGCAATCAAGGTAAGAAATTATTTTAAAACATTTACTTTAATTATATATCTTTAATGTTTATTGTTTTCAATGAATTAAATAAGGATGCACACATATATATTATGTCTTTAATCACATGTAAGAATTCTCTAATATTTTGAGCTCTCTGGAACCAGAACCATCTGCATGCCTACTGTTTGACCTTCAGACACATGACTTGCAAATACATTTTCAGAAATGCATTACATACAAATGTGAAGGACTTTCATTCTATATGTGATTTCGTGGGGGACGATCTATCTCTATGGTTAAGAACACAGTGGTGTTCTTTTGAAAAAGGATGTTCTCTCTCACAATGCAGATGTCAAATCTGTTTTTTGTATGTTTCTCTAAATCAGTGAAGCAGAAGTGCCCTTCAGGGTCAAGGTCAGTCGCTTGCTCACGGGCTTTTGGCTGCAGACAGCTGCTAGGGACATTAAACTGTGCCAGGCACATAACATCCCAAGACATCAACTGCCATGATCCTGACTATGTGCTGGGGATCCTGTTGAAGAAACTGAAAGTCTAGAGGATGTTGTTTAATATTTGCAGGGAAAATGGAGAGACACCCTACTTCCAGCTCAGTGTTTTGGCTTTCTCTGCAATCTTGGGTTTGAAAAACAAACACTTGAAGAAGATACTCAGTTGACTTTCTAAGTCTTTGAGGACAGATTCCTTTGACAATAGGGCTGTTTTAACTTTTCTCAAATATCCTACAGTGGGGGCTTGAGATCATTTAGCTCCGAAAAGCCTATAGCTTAGAGTGACCTATTTTTAAAACAGTTCTAAAAATGCAGATTTCTAAATATGTTTTCTTAAATAGTTTGTATTTTGAAGTGATAGTCCCTAGTCTATGATTAAATGTTTAGAGATGGCAAAATAAGACTCTGATATAAGGCTATATCTTATCTGGACTTTGAAGAAGTTTGCAGCATAAATTGAAAAATATAAATAGTTAATAATTGCCTCCACTTTCTTTTCGGGATTGGGTTGTGTTTGGAAGGATTTGTTGCCCACTGGACTGAAGTCCTACTTGAAGGTTAAGGTATTCCTATCACAGACAATGAAATGGAAACTGCTCAGGGTCAGCAGTATTACTAAAGATGATACTAGAACACAGATTTGTGTAAAGGGTCAGAAATTTGACAAGGTAGAGCCAAGTGTGAAATACATGAAACCAGTTTGGAAAATGTACTTACACAAAATGCATAGGAAAGAAAAGCCTAGAAGGATATACACCAAACTGTTAACGGTGGTTATACCCATGTGACAAGGTTATGGGTTTTATTTCATTTTGTCTTTCCTCAAATTCTATAATAAATGTATTTAGAAGTAAAAACATTACCTTTGAAACATGACTAGGAAACTCTTTGGAGCACAGGACATAGTACTGTTGCAGCTTCCCCATCCTCTGTCTCTCAGGGATTCTTGCATTCAAACAGGACTAGTAGAGGCTCGCACGATGGGTTTTAAATTTTCACTATTCCATCCACAATGCCATAATCCTACTTTTTGTTTCATCTGAGAAGCTTTAATACTTCCTTGACACCTGATACGGAGCTTGAAGTCACTAAATTGTTCAAGTCTCAAACCTTGAGTAAGACCTTTCCAAACTTGAAATTTTAAAAATTTATTTTAAAAACTTCAGAGCCAACACTAAGGGAGAGGAGCATCTGTTCAGGCATCATTAGATATTTGTAGATATTTATTGTAGATTAAACACACACTGAAGCCCAAGTCTCTATCTTAAAACACTAATGAATTGATTAATTAGCTGAGAAAATAGTTCCAATAGAATTTTAATAGAACTTCCCTGGTGAGTGAGAAGATACAAACTGGTGTTCTTAGTATGGTGTTTTTCTTTCTGTGAACACAAGTGAGTGATTTTGAAACCTCATTTCTCTAGTTTGCTTTGCCATAAGGCAAACTTGCTTTTCTGGTGGGAGCCCATGGAAAAGAGCTTCCAGTGAATACAGACTCTATTTGCATGGTTGTTTTTGAACCATTACCCTAGCCCACACGGGGTCTTTCCGACTTCATTACACTCCTTCCTTATTTTTATGCTGCCCACCTCATCCCACCTTACTCCACCAGAGGTAAAACGGCTCGTGTGTCCCACCTCTCTCAGGAGGGAGTTGTTTTATGAAAATCAGTTGTCTTGTGATCTCAGTTTTTGATGGATTCAATAAAATTTGTGATTTTGTAAATGATCCATCTTTTCCTCATTAGCATGAGAGCAAAGCTCTGCAGCTTTCTACACTCTAATTGGAAGCAGGACCAACATCTTTTTAATCCTGTCACTCACCATTACAGTCTAGAAGAAACCAGCTTTCTCAATTCTAATCCAGATTCTGGATTTCTGAACACTCTCTGTTCCTTTGCATTCTTGCCTGCCATTTCTTTCCTGAGCTCATCTTTTTCTTGCAATATTTAGCCAAAGACAGACAATACAGGCTGAGAACTGAATATTCCTTACTCAAAGTGCTCAGGGTCAGCAGTGTTTCAGATTTTAGGGCTTTTTAGATTTGGGAATACTTGCACATACATAATGAGATGTCTTGGGGAAGAGACTCAAGTCAAAATGCAAAATTCATTTGTTTGCTGTAAATCTTATACATAGGGACTGAAGGTAATTTTACATCAAGTTTTTAGTGTGCTTGCTTTTTTACTTCAACCTGTCACACAAGGTCAGGTGTGGAATTTTCCACTTGTGGCATCTCGTCGGTGCTCAGAAAGTTTCCAATGTTGGAGCATTTTGGGTTATTAGATTAGTGATGCCCAAACTGGGTTTATTCTGTTTTCTAATGTCTTCTACCAGAACTGCTGGCATACTGTGCTAATGCTCTACCCTCACAAGTTACCGCAGGTGGAAGCTTTAGAAGATGTTGTATTACTATACCCCATGGAGCCACAGCATTTTAATCCAGCAGTAGGTTCTTCAGCGCTTTCTATGTAAAGACAAGGCTATGAAAATGCTCAGTTTTTTTGTTATACAGGATCCACAAGGGACCCACTTCTCGTCAGGGTAAGTTATGTTTTGCTGTGGAAACCTCTGTTTTAACTTTAAGTTTCATGCAGGGCAAGTACCTCTTGTCTATTTTATAGCATATCATTAGGGACACGTAGCCTCAGAAATTGTTATTTCAGGTGAAATGGCAAAAGAAACATGACAGAAGGATATTGGCTTTTAACTTCCTTGGTCTAGAAGTGATTCATGCCACTTCCACTCACAGCCCATTGGCCAGGATCCTCACTGGGGCCTCACCTGAATGCAGGGATGCTAGGAAATTTAGGGGAGAAAAAGGGCGTTGGGTAAGCACTCTGTAGATTCTATTAAACTATCAAAGAAGGAACAAGTTTGCCTTTTCTCTTGTTTGCATCTCTGGAACAGAGTTAGCAGGTATGTTTCAAGTACGAACATTGTCTAGCAATGCACAGGCAGGAGTCAGACTCTCACTCACTGGCTCTTGCCCTCCCCATCCCCTGCGGTTTCTCCAGTGGAACTAACACTGGGGGACATTTGAGCTTAGGCAGCTCCTCAGTGTCCATAAATCACTGTATATCATTTTCAGACTAGAAAGCACTGATAACCAGAAGTGACACACATCACTTCACACATCACACACTGGTGTGGTGCTCTGCAGTCCAGAGCCGACCAACACTCTGCCTGGTGAGTGTCCTCTTCTCCAGAATCACCCCAGATCCTGCTGTGCTTACTGTGTGTGTGTTCATTTTTTTAAGACGCATTGTCTAAGCCAAGCCAAGCCAAAACAAAATGAAACTGAAAACTATTGTCAATATCCATGCTAGGATGCCTTTGAGAAAGCAGCTCAGAAGGCTTGCTTAGCAAATTACCTGGATCTTTCTATGTATCCTCTTTAGCATATTTCCCTCATCCTATTCTTACTGCCTTGAGAATTTTTCTCTCATGGCCTTGCTAAACTTTCTTCTTTCTTTCTGTCCCCACACAGTCTCCCTTCTATAAGGTGGCATTTTTAGTTCATATTCCCTTCATGTCCCCTCCCTCTCCACATACTTTACCATGCAACCCTCCCTACCACGTCAGGCCCCTTGGGAAATGAATACTGTTCCAATTTGAACTGCTTTATCAGTACCTGGACAGCTGGTGAACGTATTCGTTTTTCACTATTTTTTCCTAAGACCATGCCTACTTCTCCATCCATGATACTCAAATTTTTTCACAAGAAAAAAATAAGAAGATACTTTTGCTGCAAGCAGCAGCTGAGTAGCCAGCTCGCCATATTGCACCAAGCACATTTTCAGGAGCAGGGTGTTTGTGTCTCCCTGAAGGCTGGTGAAACTCTCCAGTAGGTCCTGCCAACTTCATCAGAAATGTGTGTGAATGGCAGATTTTCCCTGCCTCAGACATGCATGAACTGTAGATGGTAAATAGTTTTTCCCTTTAAAATGTGGATTTACTTCTCAGGCTATTAAAATGCAAATGCCCACTGCACATTTGCCAAAGTCTTTGTTCTCCAACAGTTTTAAACATAGCTACCCTCTAGGAAGTCATAGATACTCTTGGAAAAAAAAAACCACAAAATGCTCAAGGAATCAAACTGATTTACTCCATGATGCTGTCTGTCATTAGTTTCCAAGACAAAAATGGCACCAAATCTATTGGGAAGTTCCATTCCCAAAAAGGTGGCTTCGAGCGGCAACCCTTCGGCCTTGCATACCTTTGCCCCTTAGCAGATGAGTGGATAGGTGGGGGCAAGGGGATGTGTATATAAATGATATGAAGGATAGACAAAAATGGAACAGAAAGTGACATTACTGAGAGTCCTAGTGGATAGGTAAGTGGGTATTGATGCGTCAGTATCACAGCAAAATTTAAAGAAAGAAGGGCTACACTGCTCATTAAGAAGTGTTGGAATTTGGGGAAGATAGTTTGCCTGGATGTCTGGGGGTCTTGATAAAAGTAAGACTTGAAGTCACGAAAGAGAGATACACTGGCTGTCTTAGTTACTTTTCTTTTTGCTGCTGGGACAAAATATCTGACACCACAGATTAAAGGAGGAAAGGTTTATTTAGCTCACAATTTGTGGAGCTTTCATTCCCTAGTCAGGGCAGCATAGCAAAGGGGTACTGCAGAGGAGAAACAGTCGATGGCATGGAAGGCAGGAGGTAGCAAGTCTTTCTTCTTCTTTTCTGTTTTATTCCATCCACCTAAAGGTTGATGCCACCTACTCCCAGGTCGTTCTTCCCTCTTCACTAAATCATCATCATCACTTAGAACTATGCTGAACCAATCAGCAGATTGATCCAATATCACACATCCATGATCCAGTATCACCAACCCACAATCCAGCCATGTCCTGTGAGTGCAGGAAGCACTGGGGAGACACCTAGGTATCAGTCATAACGCCAGACTACAGAGCTTAGGATTTCAAAAGGAAGCAGTTAGTGGATAAATCCCTAACTCTGGGGATTGAATCTGGAAAGGATTTTATTTCCATAAGGATGTCTTATGGTGGGAGAATGCTTGCCTACAGTCATATGGGTGGATAGAGGTAATCACGAATTGAACTGAGGTCCTTCAACACCTAGAGCTGCCTTTCTTTATACCAGATGGCTACTTGGTGAATTGTGACCTCTCAAGAAGCAAGACTCCAATAATGATGATGAGGAGGAGGGTATGGAGAAAACCAAAAGGAGGAAAGAAAGGGTGGAGAGAAGGAGAAAGAGAGGTAAGGAGAGAGGGAAAGAGGGAGAGGAGAGGGAAAGAAGGAAGGAAGGAGAAAAAGGAAGGGAAAGGAAGGGAAGAAAAAGGAAGTGAAGGAAAAAAGTGTACAAGGAGCGATTTCTCAATAGAATACAATTAAAAAATTACAATTAATACAAACAGAAATAAATTACTAATATGAACTCGACATTTTAATATAGATTTAAGATATCTATAGAAATACAGATATATTTATAAATACCTACATTTAGAAACAGTAATACCCCACTGCTGATAAGCACTTTCATACCCAAATCTGTGTGTGTGTGTGTGTGTGTGTGTGTGTGTGTGTATGTGTGTGTGTGTGTGTATCGGGGATTGAACTCAGGGCCTTGTGCTTGCTAGGCAAGTACTCTAACCACTGAGCTAAATCCCCAGCCCATACCTAGATCTTGATGTTTATTAGTTAGTTTTTTGAGACAGGGTCTCTCTATGTAGCCCACGCTGGCCTTGAATTTTTGGCAGTTCTCCTGTCTCAGCATCCTGAGTGCTGGGATTACAGAAGTGTGCCACCATGTCCAGCTCCCAAATCTTGACAGTTAAATATATAATTTTCCAACAAAAGGAACCAGCACCGTTTGGAAAAAGAGCTTATTTTGGCCCAGAGCAAGTAAAACATATTTTGGCCCAGGACATCTTGTGGTTCCAAATAATAAGAAAGTGCTCTAAAAGTAATGAGAAGATCAAGGGACACAAACTACCTTGAATGGGCTCCTACTGGCTAAATGGGGGACATTTTTGGCAAAGAAAGGAAGAAAACACAATAGAAAAAGTCAGTAACAGATTATAATTCATACCACAAAATAAGAATCCACAAATCCAAACCGAGGCACATAATTGCAAAGATAAATAAAGCTCAGATGGGAAAGCTCTTCCTCACAGAAGAATTCCAACTCATAAATATAGAAGGAATGACAGAAACTGAAAATCACCACTGGCCAAATATCACAATAATAATTTTTTCAGGTAAAAACCATCAGTGGATGCTAAAATTAGTATGTGAAAAATGTGATGAGATGCAGCATATCTACTGCCTCAACTTGTCCCCCCACAACAAACTTATTTAATTACCAAGGGAAAAAAACGTGTGGGAAAACCCCACCTTACCCAGGAGGGCACATCACTAGCAATGGTTACGTTCAAATTTTGTGCCTCTCAATACAATGCATTGTGAAAGTCACAGGATCACAATAGCACTTTCATTATGTCCCTGTCCCAAATTCCTCATCTGAATTTAATCATGAGGAAATATTACATGGGCCTAAATTAAGGGACCTTCTTTAAAACTGGTCAACACTCTTCAAATGATTCAAGGTCATGAAAGACAAAGACTGAGGAAATGTTCTAGATGAAAGCAACTGAAGAGATGTGAGAATCATAAGCTATGATGCTGGCTCGGATTACAGGTCGGAAAAAGGACATTAGTGGGTCAACAGGCAAAGTCTGAATAATATCTGTCTGTAGCCTCATTAACAGTACCATACAAATACTCATTTTTCTAATGTAGATTATTGTAGTATGAATAAATAAGATTTACCATTGGGGGATATCAGTGAATGATAGATAGGAAGTCTTTAGATCACTTTATACATTTTTGTAAATCTGAAATTACTTCAAAATTAAAACCTTAAAAAACTTAAAAATTATTTTAAATGAAGCAAGTGACATTTCCACTGTAGTGTCTCTTCCCCCCTAGTGCCCCACAGAGGAATCCAGCACCTTCTGGGGTGGGAGGAGTTGGCAGGCTCCTGGGGCAGAGGCCGAGGCACAAGTGTCACCTGCATTTTAGCACAGAGGGCAGGGCTGCGTGCATCGCAGGAATCACCCAGCTTCTTGCTATGGGATCAGAATCCATGGGCCAGCAGCAGGGGAGTCACCATGAACTTGTCAGAAAGGCTGGCTACTGGACCCACACCTGCAGCTCCTATTACTACTGAGCCAGAATCTGCATTCTAACAGGATCTAAAAGGTGGCTTCTGTGTGCATTGAACATTAAAAATCCCCAAATTTCTCAGTGGTTGTCAACCTAGGTTGCTCACCGGATTTGCCTGGGGAGTTTTTAAAACTCCTGAAGCCTGAGCCCCAGCGTCCACCCTGAGACTCTGACCTAAAGAAATGGAGACTAACTGGCGAGGTGGTCAGTGAAGAAGGAAGCACAAGAAGGCCTTTTTAAGGTATTGTTGGTTCATCCCTTCATTTGGCAACTATTTTTGAGCATTTATTGTGGTCAGGCACTGTTGGAAATCTTGAGGACACAGCATCATGTAAGGCAAACTCTTTTCTTTCATGAGCTCACCTTCTAGGTGGGGAGATGGAAAATGATCATGTACAGAAATAAAATACATATCACATAGGCTATTGTAAGAACTACAAAAAAATTAAATCAGGTAATGGAAGGGAAGTGGTGGAGGTAAGGGTGGGGAAGGTCTCTCTGGGGTGGTCACATCTGAGTGACAGAATGTTTCAGGCAAAGGGCACTGCAGGGGGATGGGGGCAAATCTGGGATGGATGAGATGGCAAGGCAGCCAGCAGCGAGCCCAGAGCAGGTGAGGAGGAAGCAGAGATGCCATGGCGGGGCCCTGTGGGCTGGCACAAGGAGACTGATTAGTATGAGCATGATAGGAAACTATTAGAAGGTTTCAAATGGAGTAATAAAATAAAATGATAAATGCTTTAAAGGTTTGCTCTGGAACCTAGGTGAAACATGGATGGTACAGACCCCAGATCAGGGCTTGGGAAGCCATGTGGAGGCTGCGACCTAGGTAAGAAGGGACAGTGGGGTGGCAGAAGCAGTTGGGTTTTGGATGTACTTTGAAGGTAGGAAGTTGCTGATAACTGGACCCAGGATATGAGGGACAGAAGACAGTCACATGGGACTGCTGTTCTTACTCCAGTGACAGGTGAATGCGGTGTCAGGGACTGAGACAGGACGGCCCAGTCTTATTCCACTGGAGGATTCACTTTCTCCGTGATGAGAGAAAGAAAACAAAACCCGGCTCTTGAACTGTTTCCAGATGAGTTTCCTCTCAGGCAATCCCCACATCTCCTCACCCAGATGACATGTGGCCCTTTTACCCTCATCTCCAGCAAGGGTCAGTGCCGAGCCGGCCAGGCCTTGCGAAGAGAAGGGCTCTCTGAGAGGGAGCTCTTCTCTATTCCGCTTCCTTTTTCCAGACTACTCAGGGCACCGACCGTCTGGCACTTCCTGTTATCAAAAACACTGCAAGCAACAAATAAAGGATGAGCACATGTGAGCTGAGACTGGTGTGATGATCAAATGACACTTCCCCCAGACATATTTTGTGCTATGAATAATTATTATGCAAAATGGTAGACTGCCATACATGTCATGCATTTCTATAGTTAGGATTGTGTTCAGCCAGGCTGAGCAATTAATCAGTTCTGGCCTGAGATCTGTGGAACCTTAAGAGAAGCTCTTTCTTGTAAGGAAGTAATACTTTTTCTTCTGGGGGTAGGGAGTTTAAGGGAGGGTAACTCAGCAGCATGAGAGAGTATGCCATATATTACTAGCCCAGGAAAAGATCAAATTTTGAGATTCAAACTAGTTTTCTACTGAATATGCATCACTTTTCTATTATAATTAAATAGTTCCAGTGGAACTATGTTGCAGAGGAAGTGTGACAGATGGCTGTCTCAAAGAAGGTGTACACAGATAAAACTGGTCACACAGCACTTTCACAGTGAGGACCCTGTTTGTGCAGAATCTGCTAATCTCATCTTCAAACTCTCCTGCCAGGCCCTTCCCCCTTTCCTAAGCAACAGCCCACAAATTCTTTACCCTGAAGCCCTCCATTCAAAGGTCTGACATCCACACTGAGAAAATCCAGGTGTCCTTATCTTTAAGGAGAGGTAGCAGAGTATTAAGCATAAGCAGGGTGGTGACCCCTCAGAGAAGCTGGAGAATTCCCATTATCGTAAGGGCCAGTTGGATGGGAGATCGTGGCTCTCAGCAAAGGGCACTGGGAGATCTTTCTGACTGTCTTCACCAAGAGCAAAGCTGGGAGGTTTGAACACTGAGCTTTATTCTGAGTGCCTGTGTGAAACGGACACGAAAGATGAGCAGTTTCTACCAGTCTTCTCCAGTCATCATGGAGAAAAGTACTCAAAGAATTAAAAGAAGAGATTCTGGGGGATGAGACTAAGGTAGAAGGACTTCTGCACCTCATCTCCCAGGGTGTACACAGTGAGATGGTACAAACTCCAATGCAAACCTCAGGCTGATGAGAAGGAGTCTGAAAATACCTGGGTTTGTGCTCCAGGTCTTTCCCTTTTGCTGTGGATTTAACTGAGCTCCCCGAAACATAGTTTAACACTCGTGGTACCCATGCATATGATCTTATTTGGAAATGGGATACTGGCAGAGGTAATCAAGACAAAATGAGGTCACATTGGATAAGGGTGGAACTGAGTCAAGGGCTAGTATCTTTAAACGAATAGAGAGACTTGGACACAGAGATACCCAAGGAGAACACCATATAATGACACATGCAGGTACAAATGTGAGTCAAAGAATGGATGGCTGGCAACCACTACAAGCTGAGAGAGAGACATGGGACAGCTCTTCCCACAGAGCTTCTAGAGGGATCCGACCTCGCTGACACCTCCATTTTCAACTTCTAGTCTCCAGAAATAGGAACAAACACATTTCTCTTGTTGATTTCTTGTTATTTCTCTCTTGAACCTTGAGGACATTACGCTAAGTAAAATAAACCAGCCACGGGACAAACACTGCAGACATCACTTCCATGAGGCATACAAAGTAGTTAAAAACAGGAGCAGAGAGTAGTACGGAGGTTGCAGGGGCTGGGAAAGGGGAAACAGGGAGATGCTATTCAACAGGCATAAAGTTTCCATTATGAGTATTAAGTTCCAGAGAGCTGCAACACAGTGCCGATAGTTAATAGTACCGTACTGTACACATAAAATTCATTTCAGAAAGTAGATAGATGTATAAGCTACAATTTACATCAAAATAGTAAACCAAAAATTGGACCAGCTGTTGAAATTTCAGAAAAGGATGCAGTGAGGACAGAAATTGAGGTTTAAACACTAGGCAAGATGAACTGCATCTCAGCAAGATCAGCAACAGCCCACAGAGAAGGCCCAACACAGGAGAAAAAGCCCCTTGCCCATCACCTTGGAGACACAAAAGCTGATTCCCTGTCCACATGTGGCCTGGGGAAAAGGATGGTGGGAAGAAGGGAAACACCCAGAAAAACAATAGTCTAATGGAAGTTAATTGACCACACCTGTGCTAGAAGCGTATTTCGCTGGAGTCAAGCTCTGTTAATGTAACAGCTTGTCGGTGGCATGGAGAAAGTGCCATGACAGGGACCATGCACTGTGGAGATGCTAGGGAAAGAGATTTTAATGCTTGGGGGTGGGGGATAAGGCTTTTAGGGCCAAGGAAACAGTCACACTAGTAAAAGCATTTGAAATCACAGTTTGAATTTGCTAACCGGTCTCACTTCTTAGAACAATTTGTTAAAATTGTCCAAAGTAATCTACAGATTCACTGCAGTCCTTATTAAAATCCCAGTGGCATTTTTATAGGAATAGAAAAAAAAATTCTACAATTCACATGGAATCGCGAAGGACCATAAATAGACAAATCAATCCTGAGTAAGCGCAAAGTTACAGGCATCATTCTTCCTGTTTTCAAAATTTATCACATAGCTACAGTAATCAAAATGGTATGGTAATGGCACAAGAGAGAAATACAGACCAACAGAAAAGAATAGAAAACCCAGAAACCAATACACTTACACCTCATTAACTTATCTCCAATAAGAGTGAAAAGAATACAAAATAGGGAAAAAAACTGACCTGAAATAGATGGTAAAGCTAGAAAAGATGGTGTTGCCTTGAATGAGCAAGTTTCATTGTCCTACCACAACTGTCAGCCAGAGCAAGATGGGACGATCTATCCTTTTATTTCCTGTGTGTTGATTGGCTCACAGAACTCTTCAGAGTTCTATGTCAGATCAAGAAAATAGAGAAAACTGCATATATTTTCACATTTGAACAGTAACGCATATATTTAGATTCTCCCATACCTAGTCAAGCAACCCAGGATTACTCCCTCACACCTTGAGGAATGGTTGGGTGGGGGTGGTGGCAGCGGAGACATCCAACAGTCTTCGGTACATAGCTACTGACCACTTGCCCTGCACCAGGCACCACAGTTAGGTGACCGCAGGGTCCCACACAGTAATATGGGCAAGAGCAGGGCAGGACCATGTCAGCAGAAGTAGCTGCCTTTCCTCCATGCCCTGCCTCTTGCAAAAGGCCTTCATGAATACCTCTTATAAACCTCAACTAAGTGCCAGGAGGAAGAAAAAGATAGGTGCCCAGGACCTGACTTTTGATAGATTTGAAGAAAAAACACACATGAAATCAGCCTGGGGGTCCCTCCTTCCCTCCTTCCCACCCTCTGAAGTTCTACAGATCTTTTCTTCTGAAAGAATGTAGACTAATGCATTAGTCAATTTCAAAACTCAATTTCATCAACTCTGTAGGACTAAAGTGATTGAAATGAGAATAATTGATGATAACGTGAAATCTTGTGGAGAAGAAAAGCACAGACCGCAAAGGAGATGAGAATGGACAGAGTTAATGCTAAGACACAAAAGAATGGAGGAAACGTTTCTTGCCCTCCCTCTCCTGGCAGCATTTAGGCAAGCTCCAAATCACCCAGCAGTTGGCAGTAATCAGGCCTGGAGTTGGCCAGAGAGGCCAGCCGAGGCCAGCTGAGATACCACAACTGTTTGCAAAACTAAGAGAAACAAAACACCGGCAAAAAGCAGCTCAAAAGCAGCAAAGATTCACCCAGTTCACATAATGGAATGACAATGGTACAGGACAAAAGCTAAAGCAAAATCTTAAATGAGTTTTTAAGCATCCTAAAGTTAACCAGATTACATTTTTATAAAACACTATTCAAATTCTTGATTGAAAATTTTGTCTCTTACAGGGAAATGTGCATTTCATCAAAAGGACAGAACCCGATATTTTGGCTTGCTTAGGAAAACATTTTCTTCAGCTTACATGGCAAGTACAATGTGCAGCAAGTCTATTTTAGGCATGGCAAATACAAGCACTCCCTATACAAGGCACAAGCATGAGGTCTGCAACCTGTTTGGCTACACTGATGTCTCCCCATGGAAAGATATAAACGAATATTTCCAACCACAGTTCTGATGGGATTACAGTCATTGAAATGAGAATTAGCAAAAACAACATTAAATACTATGGGGAAGTAAGAGATAGGTCATGATTGGCCATCTCTTGGACCTCTGCTTTGGCAAACATATCCTATAACCCAGAGGACCTTGATCCTCATTTCCAGAGGAAATATAGCAAAAAAAAAAAAAAAAAAGGGAGAGTTATTAAAAAAATGACGTCTCAGAGAACTTTATAATAAACTATAATAATAGTGCTGATAAGAAGTTTGCTAATGATGAGGAGAAGGTTCACAACAGAGGGAAAGTGTTTAGCTGATCATTTTTAGGTAGGTGTGAGGTTTCTCAGATTTAATAGTGTGTGTGTGTGCGTGTGTGTGTGTGCATGAAAGAGAGAGAGAGACACACACACACAGAAAGAGATAGAGACAGAGATAGAAATGGGCTCTGATCACACCCAAGAGGGATTTAATCTATTCAGTGTCACTTTAGAAATCAGAATGAAGTCAGAATGAACTGGGACAGGTAACCTTGTAGAGCAGGAGATGCAGAAGCTCAGGCCTTAATCCATGACCTTTACCCAATAAAGATGGTAGCGTCTCTTTCTCTCCACCCTCCCTTATGAACAGTGTATAGAATGCACCCTCCCCTTGTCCCCTACTCTTATCATGGCAAGGACCAGGTGTGCACTGATCCATATCTGACCGTGGGAGGACATCCTAGAAAACCCAGGCCATACTCACGATCCAAAGGTTCTGGCTACCAGCCCCTGGCCCGCCACACTGAAGCCATAAAAGCTAGGCCTGTTCTTTTGTTTTGGGGCCAGCCTATTTATCAGAGCTGTGCCTCCTTTGAATAGTGTTTTATAAAAATGTCATCTGGTTAACTTTAGGATACTTAAAGGCTTTGCTAATGCTAAAGCTGTTCCCTGCTCTTTCTTACTTTTTAACTTTAATAACTCTCTCCACCGACATCTCTAAGTGATGCATCCTGAAATCTTTTTTTTTTTTTTTTTTTTTTTAATGATGAAGTTGACAAACCTACTCTGTGGGGATGGAGAGGACAAGCAGAGGTTCCTATTTCCTCTTCAGGGGACTGCCTCAGACCTCATTCTATCAAATGCCAATTTTGTACTTCATCCAAATTAAGCAAAAGAACCCTGGCTGATTTGTAACAAGAGGAGGATCTAAAGTTTCAGTTACTAAAGCCAAGCTGGCCAAGCTGCCTCATAATGCAGGAGGTGGCTTTTTAAGGTAGCGAGCTCTCCATTCTCGGTATCTTCAGGGACTCTGTGTGAAATGCATACATTGCCTTTTAGCCATACAGATCTGTGGCACAGTTTCTCAGAAGTAGCATCTTCCCTTTCGAAGACTGTGTGATCATTGGTGTGAGGTTGGTCAAAGTGACATGCCCATCACTGTTCAATAGCCCACTTGCACAGGATCTGGCCATTTAGATGTGTCAGATTTTGCCTTTTTTCTTTGGACAGCATGTCAAGGGCTTCTATTACAGAGCAGGATTGGGTCCCCCTTTTGGTTCCTGGTAAAAGGCAGCCCTGCATGGCACCTTTTCCGCTCTTTGAACTCTTGGCTAATGACCAGGCGAGAGGACAAGCATGTTGTCGTTGTCTGTGTCAAGTTCTATCCTGTGATAAAATCAATGCTCTCAGACCCTTTCCTCATCTCACTGCTGAGGGCTCTCTGGGCAGAGAAACAGGAACCTCATGGGTAGAACAATGATAAGCAGGAACCTGGGGTGGGAGGAAATATAAAGGCATCGTTTGGCTCTTAGATCAACTAGGTACAGTAGAGAAGAGGGCTTTGTTATTACTGGAGTCAGGGGATACTTTAAGGATTGGACCCAAAGCAAGCTGCAGAATGATTCCTATAATACAGCTTTTAGTAAAAATAAAATAAAATAATGTTACATATTTTCTGTAAGTACATATAGTTGTAGTAGCTGCAAAAACCACTGTGGGAGAACTTATTCCAAGTTGATCTAGACTGTCAACTGGTTATACTTGGAAGGAGACTGAGATTGGAGAGATGGCCAAAGGATACTTAAGCCTACCCTGTTTTGTGTAAGGAAATACTGTACATCCATTGCTTATGTAAGTAAAAATCAATGTAAATAATGTACATGTACACATACATGTATATATAAATACTGGTATATGTGTAAAATATTTCTAAGAAAACACTTATGCACCCTAAAGATGGGGAACTGGTTTGCCAACATTTAGTTTGCAGAAATCAGTGTGCTCAGGAGAATGGATTGGGCTTGAAGTTCCCTGGCTCTAAAGCTTTTTCTTCATTTATCAAATTTCCTTCAGGTGGATACCAAGCCCTCAGGTACTTTATCTACTTCTTTCATTTAATCCTTACTACAGTATAATCCAACTGAGTGGTGTATTAGTTACTTTTCTAGAGTCAATGGTTTGCAGGAGAGCAGATTTAATACAGGACATTCACAAATTACATTAACACACACAAGCCAAATGCAGGTAGGGTGCAGAACATTTCCCTATGCACTGGAGACCTGAAAGATCCAATCAGGGCCTGGGAGCCTATGGCAAGGTCTCCTTTATAGTATGTCAACAGCAATCCTCAGGTGGATCCTCTACACCCAGAACTGCACCCACTCAGTTCAGCTGGGTGTTCCCGCTCAAGTTGACTACAATAATAAGTCCGCTGCAATTCACCCCTGGTCAACTTGATAACCAGACACATTTCTTTACATCATAGTCTCCAGTGGCAGATTTGTAAGGAGTTAACATATCTTGGTCTAGTCAGATTTACATTAACAATATGATTCTTACTGCACTCATTCCTGCACCAGAAATAAATATTCAAAGGAATCTCAAAACTGATCACAAACAGGTGTCCAAAAACTACAGCTATACATACAAATATACAACAATTCCATTTCGTCAATCTTGCTTGTTCTAAATAATTTGTTTACCAAGTACAATATACCAATACAGTGTATCCACATTAAAAAATTTGGTTTCAAATTTTAAAACTCTTAGTTTCCATTAACTTTAACAACAGAGCAGGGCAACATTAAGAGATGCCCCAAAGGACCTCCTGAGCCCCAAGTACACTCTTTCCTTCTGGTAAAAGGACTCAGGTCATTTTTCCATTGTCCTGTTTCTTCTCCACAACCACCTTCTCCTCCGTTCATCTTTGCAATCCACAGCTCCCCTCTGGCCAAATGCTTCAAGTCACTCTGCTGGCTCTCTGCTCTCGATTTCCAACACAGATCTGGCCAAAAGCCCTCAACAGTAACTATGCGGCCGTCCCAACACCAGACTGCAATGAAATTTTTCTGCACCCAGGCAATATCTCCCAACACAAGCAAAATGCAAACCATCCTCTGCCAAAGCGCACATATACCACCTGGGATCCAGCAGCCAATGCAGGCTTTCTCAACAGAGGCCTCCCAAGCCTCATCCTAACCGGCAGCATTTCCAACAGTTGCTCTGGTTTTCCACACTCTGACCAGAATCTCCCATAATTTAGAGACTCCTAGGGCTGCCTCTTTGGCCGGTCTCTCAAAACCTTTCCAAATTAATTCCACAGTCTTAAGCCACGTGGCCAGGCGATGTCACAGCCAGGACCCCGCTTCTCCACTACCAATTTCTTTATAAGTTACTTTTCTAGAGTCAATGGTTTGCAAGAGAGATTTAATACAGGACATTTATAAGGTACAACATTCACACACACAGCCAAATGCCGAAGAGTGCAGAACAACTACCTATGCACTGGAGGCCCAAAAGATCCAATCAAGATCTGGGAGCCCACAGCAATGTCTTATGTACATCCGTGTCTGCACTAAAAGCCTGAAGAAATCTATACTGGAACCAGGATACAATGCTTGCAGCAGAGATGAAGACCAGAGCTCACCTGAAGCAAACAGCAGCCATCTTTGATGACAGCAAGACTCTGAGCTCCTGCCATGATGAGAACAGTCTAGTTCCCTTCTGGAGAACCAGCTGCAACAGAGCTTCTCCTGGGAAATAGCCAGCCCCTATCATCTGCTCTTGTTCTCTTTTATGGTGTGTCGGCAACAATGCTCAGGTGTATCCTCTATGCCCAAAACCACACTAACTCAGTTCAGCTGGGCATTCCTGCTCAAGTTGACCACAATAATAAGTCCACCACAGTCATTTTCCTGGGAAAAATAGGACTCCATAGGACTCCACAAGTGGTATTATATTTCCCATCTAATACTTAGAAAAACATATTAATCTGCAGGGCTAACTGGTATACTAAGCAACTCGCAAATCACAGAGATTTAATGCAAATACAGATTTATTTCTTGGCCCAGCAAAAATCCATTTTAGGTGTTTCTGACCGGGTGGCTATCTTGGCACCATTTATAGGGGCACAGACTGTGAGGAGAAGGAGCAAGGAGAATCATGTGGCATGATTCTAGCCAGGTCTGTAAATGCGGGTGTGTAACTGGGATAGAACTCAGTTCCTGTACCCATTAGATTGAAGGGTTGGTTGGAAATGCATATTGACAATGTCTCCAGATAGAGAGGAAAGCTGGATACTTGCAAGTATGAGAAGTCTCTGCCATAGAAACTGAAAAGAAGGGGTTAAATATTTGTTATTGGTTTCTTAGATCAAAAAGATCTAAGACTCATGAGCATGTAAAACACATGGCCAAGGTCAAGAGCTGTAAGTGTTGTAGTAAGGATTGGAAGTCATTCATCTGGCCCTCAAGCCTGCAGAGTCAGCAAGCTGCACACACCAGGATGAACTGGGAAGGGTCCCTCTGGAGACACTGAATGGCCTAAAGCACATTTGCATGCTGGGACAGGAGACACTTTCCAGAAGCCTATTAGAGAAGACCAAAGATAAATGCAGATGGGCCCCTAAACACTGAGTCTGTTTCTGCAGAGGGTTGGGAGGGGTTAGTTTAAAAGAGCAGCACAGCCGTTGGCTTTATTTCTTTCATTTTTTTGTTTGTTTTGTTTTGTTTTGTTTTATCAGAAGTCAGTCTCCGTTTGTTTACACACACCACTATGACCTGTGGGTGTGCTATCGCCTTCCTTTTTCATCTGGGCCAAGACAGAGTGCTTCCGGAAAGATGGCATAGTCCTTGAAGTTTTATTCTTAATAATGAAAGGCTTAATTCCAGCCCCATGTCAGCCTTACACAAGACCAGCTTTCCCGCACACCTGGGATTAAAAGCGCCCCATCAAAGACAACTTGTCCCTCTCATCTCAGTTCCAAAGAGTCATTCAGACAACACGTATCCTGAGGCCAGAAAAGGATGCTCTGACTTTCTTTGTGTCTCTCAGGGGACACTGATTAGTAATTCAAGGTCAAGCTGGAGATTTCTGGGTTTCACAGGAAACTTTCCATTTTTCTATATAACCCTTTATTTACAAGAGGAAAATGAAAAGAACTAAAAATTCTCCTCTAATCTCTACCAATTCCTTGGCAAGAAAGTTGGTCAAGTCTTAGAGTCATGAGAAATTATGGGAACTGGAAGAATATGAAATGATATCTTTAAAAGGCTAGAAGAAAAAAAAATAAAAAAAAAATAGAAAAAGAAAAATCCCCCAAACTCAGAAATCTGCATCTAGTGAAAATAGCCTCTGATATTCCAGGTTAGGAAAGGAAATTTTCAAGGAAAAGAACAATGGGAGAATTTGTTGCAGGCTGATCTGCATTCCATGAAATACCTTAGGCTGGAAGAAATTGATGTCCAATAAAAACTCAGGAAGGATGAAGAACATCATAAATAGTAGCTATCTGGATGAATACTAAAGACCATTTGGTTTCACTTTCTTCCTCTTAATTTCCTTATTACACCTATTTATACTAATAACTGTTTTTCTTTTTGTTATTTTTTTGTTTTTTTTGTGCTGGGGATCGAACTTGAGACCTTGCACTTGCTACCACTCAGATAAATCCCCAACCCCACCTCTAAGTGTTTCAAGCAAAAGAATTACTGTGGAGTTTAAAGTACGTAGATGTAATACTCATGAGAGCTGTGGCAGAACGGATGGGGTGGGGGTGGGGATCAGATAGATCTACATGACTTTAAGACTTCTTTACATACCATATACATACCATATACATACCATATACATATAGTACATGAAGTGGTATAATACAGTATTGTTATCGGGTCTTGGGATAAGGAGCTGGCATCTCCTTCTAGAGGTAGTTTCTAGATTCTTTCTGTCCTGAACAAAGAATTGGTCAAAACAAGTGCAAATGGTAACAAGGTTTTATATTTATTAAAGGTAGGAAAAGAAACAGGCTCTTCAGAGTGAGTTTGGGCCAAGTGAAAGTAAGAAATAAGACACTCTGCAGATGAGAGTGGGCTACGCAATAGCAAACAGCTCCATGCTGACTGTTCTCTTGTATTTCCTCCTCAGGCTGGGGGTCAGGTCTAAGCTGACCTATAGAAAACTTGCTCTCATTCTTGAAAGAAATCCACGGGCAGGGCTGTTGAACTGTTCTGCCCATGTGTCCTGGGATTTTGTAATTAAAAGTTCACATTTACTTCTCCAACCAGTCTGCCATGCCCTATTCTCCTGCTTACTACAAAAGATAGATCACAGGAAATAGGGATATAGATCTTTTTCCAAAAGATAAGGGGACCAAGAGGCGGGGGAGCAAGGAAGGAGAGAAGAGGAAGGGGATGAAAAAAAGAATTAAGGTGTGTCCTGTACATGTGCCAACTCTCCATGATGAATGTAATCATTATATAGTGCAAACATGTACTAATAAAAAATTCAAATGGCTGTGCATTCTTGGATGCTGCTCCCTTCTGACTATTTCAACCAACAGACTATAGCAAGAGTGATGTGTGATTTCTGAGGTTAGATCATGAAAAACCATGCTACTTCCTGTGGTTCTCTTGGAATACTTACTGTCTGGTAGCTCGCTCTTGGAGCCACCGCACTGAGAAGCTCCGGTTGACTATGCATGTGATGAGAAGCCTCCGGGTGAGTCTAGCCACCAGCCTTGAGTCACCCCCAGGTACCTGAGCTTCCTAGATAAGACTCCAGATATCATGGACCAGAGAGAGGCTGCTGTGTCTTATTGAAATCCTTAGGATCTATCTGTGAGCATAATAAAATGGCTGTTGTTTTATGAGTTTAGGGTGGTTTGTTACCCAGCAGAGTAAACCATGACAAATAAAGATGCAGAAAGTTGTACATTTCGTAAGTGTACAGCTTGACAGGTTTTTACAAAGTGAACACACCCCTGTAGACAGCACTCAGATCAAGGGAGTCAGGAACTCTGCCCTCTTCTAATTGACGCTTTTCTAAGGGTAATGGCTACCCCAACATCTAATCCCATAGTTTAGTTTTGTCTGTTTCTGAATTTCTATTAGTTATCAGTATTTAATCCTTCCTCTGACTTTTTTCTTACTCGCCCAGTCATCAAGCCCTTCTAAAGTCTACATGCCCACTTCTCTGCATTCTTTCCACTCTACTTTGGGCCTTATCAGCTCTTGACTGGCCGTTTGCAAAGCTTCTCTCACTATCAATCTAACCGTGTGTAAAGTTCTTTGTAGCTCTTTATTTTCCCAGCGATAAAATCTAAGCTAACAGGACCTATAAAGCTCTCCAGGGACTGATACCTGTTCCTGTCCTCAGCCTCAGCTGACACTTCTTCTGCATGTTTCTGAGGCACCAGACACACTGTATGGTCCGTGTGTGGTCCATCCTGCCTTGCCTTGTTGGTCCTTTGGGTTGAAACTTCAGTTTTTTTCTTTTAAGAGAATTTTTTTGAACTAATTTTAGTATAAGAAAGTTGCAAAAATAATACAGGAAGTTATAAACTCCTATTTCCCTAAGGAGTTCCCTCACCTATTTCCCTAAGGTTATCATCGTATATAAACTTAGGACGGTGATCAAAACCAGATACAGCAATTGACATCTCCACAATACCATAAACTTCTGACCTTATCTGAAATGTCCATTTCTCTATCTTAGTTTTATCTTACTCAAGCTTGTTTCCCAAGACTCAGCTCAGATAGTGTCTCTTCCTGGAAGTCTTCCCTAAGTCACTCTTCCTTCCCCACATCCTCTGTATACATAAAGCACACTAAATGCTGCTTCTAGATGGTTCTCTAACTACAAAAATACACTGAGACTGTGGACAGTTAAAACTTAAGGATACATACTATGATCTCTAGAGGAATCATTAAAAATATTTAGTGCTAAAATGTATGGCAAATAGTCGGAAAATTAAAATGAACTAAAAAGCTATTCTAATAATTGTAAAAAAGACAAGAAAAGGAGACTAGAAGAACGGAATACAGAGGAGATGATTAGAAAGCAAATAATAGAATAATAGCTTAAATGTAACAAATCAATAATTCTATTAAATGATAATAGACTATGAACAGTCCAACTATAAGATGGAAATTGTCAGAATGAATAAAAGTACACGACCCAATTATATGCTGCTTATAAGAGATGCATTTTAAATATAAAGACCCAAATAGGCTGAGGATAAGTAAATTAAAAAAAGATAAATGATGCAAACAGTCATAAAAAAGCTGGATTGGCTATATTACCATCAGACAAAACAGAATTCTGTGCTAAAAGAATTACCAGCTATAAAAGCCATTTTAGAACGGTTTATTAGGAAGAAAAAGAATTGTAAAGTTTGTAGCTAATATAAAAGCTTCAAAATGCTGTATATGAAAAAAACTTGACAAGATCAAAAGGAGAAATAGACAAATTTCATGATCATGGTTAGAGATTTTAATACTTGTCTATTAGCAAAGGTCTGAACATGATCAGCTATCTTGCTTAACTGATGTTTATTGAGTAATACAGAAAACAATGGAAAAATACATACATTTTTTAAGTTCATGTGCTAAATTTACCTAAACAGACCCTATGCTAGGTAATAAAAGAAGTCTTTATTAATATACTCATTTACCTAAAAAGAAAAAAGCCTCTCTCATCTTTCTTGGAATGAAAGAAAATCTCAATCAGATTAGGAATATCTATAAAAACAAGAAACAAAAATGAAAATGTAAAATCTGCAGCTAAATTCTTACTGAACACTGACTCTTCCTTCGTTTTCTACTTACAGTCACTAGGAAGAGGACTATTCTTACCACTTATAGTCAGCATTATATTGGAGGTCGCAGTCAGTGCAATAAAGAAAAAGAATTATAAAGATTACAAAGAAAAAAGTAAAACAGTCTGTGTTTGCAGATGATGTGATAATGTATGTTGATAATTCTAGGGAATCAACTAGCAAGCTCCTAGAACTAGTAAGTGAATTTATCAAAGAATACAAGGTCAGTACATAGGCATCAATTGTATTTATACATACCAGCAAGTAACAATTGAAAAGTGAAATTTCAAAATTCTACCTACAATAGTATGAAAAATAATATATTTAAGAATAAGCTTGTCAAAAATGTGCAAGACATGAACATTGAAAATATAAAATGTTGCAAAGGGAAATCAAGGAAGATCTAAATAAATGAGAAACATACCATGTTCATGTGTTGTAAGGATAGGTATTGTTAAGATAATCATCTGGGGAAATGCTTCATGAAAGGAAAGAAGAAAGACTAAGAACCACCATCAGATCAAAATACAAAGCAAACAGTTAGTAATTCTTTTTCCATATTGGAGATTGAACCCAAGTCCCCAGGCATGCGAGGCAAATGCTGTGCCACTGAGCTACATTCCCCAGCCTTCCAATAAAAATTTATTTAATAAATTAGGAGTTTCTTAGAGAACTTAGCAGTCAGCAGCTAAAATAATAGACTGATAGTCATACAACTTCCTTTTAAAGAATGGCACTAAAGAATTTTAGAGCAGAGAAAGATTTTAGGTATAAATTAATCCTGGATCATGGATGTGAGAAACAGAGAAGATGGCAAGAATGCAGGCTCCATAGAATCTGCCTGGTAACAGCCGCTGGACTAGCACAGGCAGCTAGTTTACCTGGGTGGACGGGTGCAGACAAATGCAAAGGTGATTAGATGCCACAACTGAGGAGAAGCACAGTCAATAAAGGCTCAAGGCATCAAATCTGAGGAATTATAAACAGGGGGTGAGGCAGGCAATCAGTAGACCAGAAAATCAGGAGAAGGGATGCACTGGGTGGGCTGAAAGAAAAACAATCCAGTGAGCAGGTAGTGAATAAAACAAGGATTTTATAGCACAGAAATAGATCTGCTGGCTTCATGTTACTGATCAATTCCAGAAAGATGAAAAATGTGCTTAATTCCACATAAACAGACACTTTTGGATGGCTTGTGTGACAAGCAGAAGCCACAATGACAGTTTTATTAAAGACTGGCCAGTGGGAACCACAATCAATCCTGTGAAATGTGTTTAGAATAACATGTGTGTTTCATGCCATATATTTTAAAGACTTACAAGGGCTGATCTGAGTAATACATTTCAATGTAAGTGAAAAGATTAAGTGGAAGAGAAGGCGGCAACCTTTAAGGGCTGTCATAAAACACAAGGAGCTTAAATTTTAAGACTTGAAATAATTTTTTATAATATTGATTTGGTGCACCGAAGAGTACAGCATTAATTGTAACTCAATACAAGGCTAATTAGGAATAATAGTGAATTCATCAATTTAGGAATTTAAACAAGTTCTGGCAATGTTTTCTTATAAATGAAGTCTTTTCTGAAAAATCAAATGCATCTTATCCCCAGAATTTTCTCCCATTTCTTCTCCTTTTCCCGTCCCCTCTTCCTTCTCCTCCTCTCCCCTCCTCCTTCGCTCCTCTCCCTCCTCCTTCCCTCCCCTCACTCCTCTCCTCCCTCTTCTTCTTCCTCCTCCTCCTCTCCTCCCCGTCCACTTCTCCTTCCCTCCTCCTCCTTCTATGATTCTGAATGAAATGCAGAGAATGCATCAGAGCACGAGAAAACTGTAAGTGGGGGAAGTTAAGCAGGAAGCTGTTGCTTCAATTTCTAGAACAGATTATTATGATCTAAAAGGGAGAGATTAAAGTGTCCTGGGATGGAAAAGATTGGGTGACAAGCATATGCAGGTGCAAGGATCACCAGGACTTGGTGTTTGCCTGAGCAAGAGTGCAAAGGAACGGTGTCCAGCACTGTGCATGGATGAGTGGTCTGGGCAGTGGTGTGGGTGGTACGCCTCCAGGGCATCTGTGTGACATGCTAGTAGGCAGGTGACTACAAGGGTCTAGATCTTCTTTCTTTCCATGGAAATTTGAACATCGTATTCCTTCCACCTGGACTCTTTTCCCAGGCGCATGCCATTGGGTCTCATCCTAGCTAACATGCTCCTTACTCCTCCTTATGCTCCAGCATCACATTTCTTTTGTTCTGTTACAATACTTCTGAAGCATCTACAGCTCATGCTTGTCCCCAAAGTCCTCACGAAGTAATGCTTCCACTTTTTCTCCTTTGACTTTCACCCGGCCAAGTAAAATGAGTCAGCTACAAACATCACCTTGCACAGGAACAAGACTTACTGCAGACATAGCCTTGTCTCTATTCATTTGGCCCTGGAAGCGTGTCTTTCTACTTCCATTTCCGACCCTGCTATTACATAAAACCATATCAATAACAACCTATACCAGAAGCAAGTCTGGAGACATTGGTTCAATTCTATATAACAAATTTCAGTCACAAACTAGCATATTTCAGTTTCTGCATAGTGAATGTTCTTTTTTAAAACGTTGAGGTACCTTAAACTTTTTGGGTGATCTTTTTTTGTAAAACAAAGTAATGATCTTCCATAAAAATGATCTGAAATCCCACTTCTTTGAGAGGGGCAAAGAAGGACAATGCTTGTAATGTTTAGAAGATAGTTCCCACTCACATTTCATTATGTAGAAGTATTTCCCAGTGAGTTATAACAAATATATTTTAACAAATTGTCATCACACTATAAATAGAAAAGAAGAAAGAAAAGATCAAAGTCTGGGAAGCAAAATTGTTGGCCTGTATGTTAGGGTTATTTCATTTTTTGGAATAACAAGGCTCAAAAGAACTGGCTTCAACATGAAGTAAGCTTATTTTTCTTATGGCCTCAAGTTGGGAAGTGGGCATTTCAGGGCTAGCATGGGGTTCCTGCTCTTTGATTTTTATAGAGACCCCTGACTTCATGTTGCTCACCACTCTGCCATCTCTAGGCTCTGACTTTTGGACCAACATGGCATCTTGAATTCCAGCTTTCATATACTTACATCAGATAGAAGAACAGAGGAAGAACCCAAAAATAAAGTGTGCATAACAGACTATCTTTTAGGAAAAATTCCTGGAAGCTGTCACATGAACTGACATGAACTCAGTAATCCGCCATTCTTAACTGTAATAAATGTCAAGAAAGTTTTTTTTTTTTTTTCCCTGAATGGCCATGCCTGGCAATAGTGTACAGTTCTTGTTACTAAGGAAGAAGGGGAAAATGAATTTTAGGGGATGGCTAGTAGGTCTGACAGACTAAACTTCTGAATGTTTCATTAAAACAAATTCCTAGATTATGGAGTTAAGATACACACACACACACACACATATTTTATATATATATAATATATATATATATATAAAAATATATATATATATTTACAGTGTGTGTGTCTGGGCACACACACTGTATTTCCCACTCTCTGACAATAGGTGTGGTCTGTTACTGAATTTTTGTGAATGGAATTTGCACAGAAAGGATGGGTACCATTTCCTGAGCTGGCTCTAGAAGGCTTCCCATGTTTCTGCTATTTCCAGCAGGTCAGGATGGAGATGTGCCTAGGCAAACTTTAATGATGTACGTTTCCCTCTAAGCATTGTTTTCACTGCCTCTTACACATTTTGATATGTCTTATTTTTATCTTAATTTGGTTCAAAATATTCGTCTTATTTTGCCTTCATTTACGAAGTATAGCTGCTTCGAATGTCAAATTTTGATTCAGTACATTTTTTTTTTCTTTCAGCACTTTGAATATGCCTTCCAGTGATTTCTGGATTCCACAATTTCTAATGAGATTTCAGCTGTTAATTGTACCATTCTTCCTCTGTGTATAATGTTCTGTTTTTTTCTTGATGATTTCAAGATTTTTCTCTTTATTCTTGGCTATAAAAAAAAGTAACTGTGGTTTTCTTTGTTTTGCTGGTCGAGATTCACTGACATTCTTGGATCTGGAAGTTAATATTTTTCACCAAATTTGGAGAGGTTTATCCATTATTCTTTAAATATTTTTCCCATTCTTGTTCTCATCTTCCAACATCGAATTCACTTATGTTGGTCCACGTGATACTGCTGTATAAGTCTCTGAGGCTCTTTTTATTTTTATTCATCTTTCTTTACTGTGCCACTCACTGAGATTATTCTTTTGTTTAATTCTCTGGGTATATTTAAAATAGCTGCTTTGAAATATTTTCTACTAAATCCAATATCTGAGTCCTCTCAGAGTTGTATTTAATGCCTTTTTTCCTTTACATGGGCTAGTAATCAATTCTGTTCTTTTTTTTTTTCAGTTCTGTTCTTCTGAGGACCAGTTTTATTATTAGACTTGTAGTTATTCTAGCAGGCAGTTAACTTGTCTGGATTCAAACCTTGTCATCCTACACTACATACCAGTGCATATCCCTGTTCAGTTCTTTCAGCTTTTAGCCATTGATTTTTCTTAGCCTGATTCCTAGGAGTATCTTCTCAAACTGGCTAGTGTGGTGGTCAGTCAAAGATTTGGGGCAAGGTTAATACTCATATTTTAATATTTAACAATTTCCATCCCATTCTGCCTGCCCTGAGCTCTACTTCTAATCCTAGAACTGTTGGACAAAGTGCTCAATCGAAAAAGCAGCAAGCTCACAAAATACCCCATGCAGTTTAATCTTTCAAATGTAAACTCCTTGCAGTGTTTTGCTTGCTTTAAAACAAAACAAAACAAAATTGGAGTCCCTGAGATTTTCCCTGTGTACAGGTAGTTTAGCAGTTGGTAGGGATTTGGTCAGAGTTTATACTCGGATTTGGGGTTTCACCATTTCTGTGGTTCATCACTTTTAGCATTTCTCTCTGTTCCACTCTAAATTTCCAACATTCTCTCAGCCACAAACATCTTTCTGTGTTACCTCAAGCCAGTAAGACTGTGGCTTTCTGCACTGGCACTGTGGGAATTGAATATTATCTTCAGACCAAAAAACAAAACAAAACAAAACAAAACAAAATCTACAAATATGCTCTTTTTATCCATTGTACTTATAATCTTTCAAGGGCAAATCTCCTCTGGCTTCCTCTGCTTTTGGTCACTTTCCAGTGACTTCAAATACTTTTATAATACTTTGTTCAGATTTTATATTGTTATCTGCAGGAAGATCTGCCTGACAAATTCAATTCACCAAGAGCCAGCTGCTTTAAAGCACCAGCTCCGGTACTTTGTGCCTTCATTGTTAGCTCTGAATTAAAATATTAACAACCACTAATTAATGGTCTTTGATTCTAGTATCAGTGCCAAAGTCCTCAGATGTGGTAGGGAGAAGTTCCTTGAACTGAAATCCACATTTAGCTGATCCTATCTGTCCATGACAGTTGGCCATCTCCCCATACTTAGAGCTATCACTTTTGGGGAAGATTATAAAGTAGGAAAGCAACTATATTAGTCTACATGTTTGTGCAGATGAATAGACCAAGTTCATCCGCGTGCATTCTCCAAGCTAGTAGAGACAACTTGAGTAAAATAATATTCTGAAAGATCTGAACTTCAGAATAAATTCCAACTAAAAATATATTCAGAAAAATTATGCCAAATAGCCTGTAAACTCATCTGTGAAGGCAGGACTCCTGGGAAGAGAGAAGGAAATGGGCTGCTCCAAAGGTAGCTAGGAAAGCCAGGATCCCAGGGCTGGTGGAGATTAGGGCATCTGCTGTCACTGCTGCTGCACTTTGGAGCCACGTCCAGTGGTGTGGATGAAAGCTTGGGACAGCACCCAAAGATGGGTTAGCTCCCCAGATAACTCCTGCTCCAACATGGCATGGAGAACAAGCATGTTGCTCTTATCAAAAGATCCAGAGTTTTCTAGACTCTTGGCCATTTTCAAGAAACTCCTTTGCTTGCTTGGCATAGGCATCAAGACAACTCACCTCCCCTTTTTGCCCACTATCACCTCTAACCCAAAGACTGGCACAAGAGGGAAACGCAATAAAAGATTGAGATACCCACAGGCCCCTGCCACCTTTGATGTTCAGTTTTATCCTGAACATCAAAGGAGGATAAGAGCTTCAGGATAAGAGCAAATTGCTAAGGAGAAAGCTAGAAAACACAGATACAAGCACATTGAAATTCCATCCGTACACCCTTAAGCAGGTGTAGTTCGCGCAAAATAACTCAGAGACCTTGATGCTATCACAAAGGTCGAAGGGTAGGGGGCTGCTAAGCTCTCGATTCTGCCAAGCTCCTCCCTATGAGTCTTTCTTGGCTGAATCACGGCCTGACCAACACAGAGCACCTGATGGTTTCCTCAGCGTCTGGATCAAACAGCATTTAATACGCACCATGCACATCGGGACTCTGCTAAGGACAGTGTAGATGGGGTCAAGCTCACACGGCCCTGACGACTTGGAGCTTGAAGTCTCTGGAATGTCTTCATCTCCGGGGCTGTGTCTCTGCAGCAGAAGCCCAGGAACGCAGGGGAGAAGGATCTGAAATGTCCTGGAGTCTAATCTCTCTCTCAGGACTTTGGTTGTGGGTTTATTTCCCGGGTGTGACTAATTCTGTGGTTTTCTTTCTTAGGAGGCTGGATCTAAATCTTAGCTATAACTGTGACATTTCACATGCTTATGCACTTAAAAAGTGCTGTATTTTAATTATTTGGGTTGCTGCAAACTTCAAGTGGTTGTTTGGAAACAGTAAAACCAGGGAGAAGCAGGAATTTATATTTGTAAAAATGAAGCAGAAAATGATCAGTTACTTTATTTCTCATGTGGTTGAACATTTATATTAGAGACCTTTTTGCAATGATATTACTGACACAGTATTCTAATACAGCTTATTTTGTCAGTGAATTTATAGGCACAATTATTTCATTGATATTAATATATTGTTTCTTTTTTCATGTCTCAAGCTACTTTTTATTTGCAACTACATTATTTCACACAATTCTTCTAAAAATAAAAGAGATTTCCTTGTGTATAAATAACTTGAGCATTTAAATAAATAAATGCTCGAAGGTACTGGAACAGATTGTTCACTCCTATGGTGCTTTCACATCCACCAGCATTGATGAGCAAAATATAAAGACTCGAGTCCAATATTAAGAACTCAGGCACTTGACTAATTTCAGTAAAGCTTCTCAAACTATACCGAAATGTCCAAAGTGGACACATATTTTAAAGAAATTTTATCTTTGATAATTTCTCTATAAAATAAGTTTGATGGTTTGGTTCATCTAACATCACTATTATGAGTATGAGCTTTTAACTTTTAATGTGTAGTAAGGTATGTTTCTCAACATGACACCAGAGAACTGGAAGAAGCTAGCGAGCTGCTAACATCCGGGGATTAATTCAGCGATTCGGGTCTCAGTGACTGGACCCGAGGGTCCAGGAGGAGGGACCGTGTGACTGGAGTTGAGCAGGTTATCTTTACTTTCCTGACTGGAGAACCAAATGGAGCAGGAGGAGGGTAGTGACTGACGGCCATTCCCTCAGAATATGTCTGGCTTTTTTCTGGGCAAAGCGGGTCACACTGGAAGAGGCGGGAACATCAGATCTGAAACCTGGTATGCAGAGTGTAAGGTTGCGGTCACCAAATTGGGTTTCACTTGCACTTCCTTATTTGAAGGGAATCTAGGGTGGTAGTCAGAGGTAACCCTTATCAAGGGCCCCGATAACTTTCTTGGAGATCTCATTCTTGTTCTCGCCCTTATTTTCCAAGTTAGCAACAATGTCTGCATTGTTTTTCTCTGCGTACCGACAGCACACAGTGAGCCCGCAGGGTCCACACAGACGGGAGCTCCTTTGGCAGGGTCACTGTTCGAGCCATTCTCACGGGTTCAGGATATCAGGATCAACTCTCTGAAACTTACCGACACGAGTGCATTGGTAGAACTGTCCTTTTGACGATTTTTCCAGATTCCAGTGACTTTTATATTTTTCTTGAGTGGCTTCTTTTTTCAACTCACCATGTTTTTAAACTAGCCTTGTGAAAAAGAAGACAACGGCAGCAATTTCATTTCTTCATTTCTCCCACTGCAAGGCTGTTGTTCGAGGTCTGCAGATTCGCTGGCTCTGACTGTGCCTGGGCTGGGAACTGGGGTGCTGGCTTGGGGGGTCCCCAGTGGCAGGGAGCCTCATCAGGCAGGTGGAACCCTGCAGAGGAGACTGATCAGCAGGCGGGGGCCAGAGCTAACACGGCCTCAACTTAGTGCATGGGGGCTTGAGGCCCCACTGTATTGTTTCTTGCATTTGTTTTATAAATATATGCTTGCTTTAGTCCTGAGAAATTCTAAGATAATTAAGTGACCAAAAATCAGTCTATTTGGTTCATGCCATAAATCTTGAATGAACTGTTTGCCTGAAATTTCCCATCTTCTAACCAGTGACTTTTCCCATCATGTTTACTGCACTTCAATTTCTTGTTTATCAGCCTATGACATTCACTCCACTATAGAGTGGCTGGTGGGCCAGCACTGTGCCAGGCTCTGGGATACAGCTCGACACACATAGAAAAGTCTCTGCTCTTAGGAACGTGAGACCAATCATAGATAAATAAACAAGTAAATCAAATAATGACAAATGCTTCAGGGAAAATGAACTCAGGCTATGTGAGAGTTCCTGGCAGAGCAGTTCAGGGACTCAGCCATGTGAACACCTGTGGGAGCGGAATTCCAGGTAAGGGAACAGAGAGAAAAATGTCCCTGAGGCAAAAATGCATGTGGTGGAAGCAGGCCTCCGACCTACATCAAATGGCCTCCTTCATTCATTCATTCATTCATTAATTCATTCATTCATTCATTCTAGAGGCCCCAGCTGTGCCCTGGAGTCTGACTTATCCTTCCACATTTAAGGGAATCACTCCCTTCTAATTTCCCAGCCTTCAGCCATAAAGTGCCTGTGTGCAGACCCAGAGCTCCACCTGGGTTCTTCGAGGGGAACCCTCCACATAATTGGGACTGGCTTGCTTACCATGCACTTCTCCCCTTGCTTTCTAGGGGGGTCTGTGTACTCACACAACACCTGGCACCAGCTGGGTGCCAGGCCAGCTGCTCGCTGGACCCTCAGCCAAGCTCTCCATTTAACTTTCTCACTCTTTCCTCATAAATCTGTTTTACTGCCAGTTCAATTTACTTTGACATAGTTTAGGTTAAATGCTGGGAACAGAAGAGATTAAAAGCACAGACCTTCCAGGAGGAGCTGAGTTGTCCTTCATGAGATTTATGGCTTCTGTGGTCAAGGACCCGGGTGCTCTGCTGTCGGGATGCTGGACGAAGGAAAGAGCTGGAAGTTGCTGCGGCTTTCAGAGTGTCTAGCCCAGATCCCTTCCGAGGGTTCCAAGTTGTGCAATAGCGTTAGTTGCTCACTGTCTGGACTACATTTCTGAAAAGCTTATAAGTAAGTTCTAAGCCTCTTCTGATGATTCTCAGGGAGCTGTAAGGTTTGTTCTTTGGTCAGTACAGACTTGGGCCTTCTTCCTTTGTCTTGGCCGCGTGTCTGTAGGATGTGTCTTCTCTGGAAATTTTGATGAAAAGGAGAAACACTTATTTGCTGGAGCCGCCTTAAAGACGTTGGCCGGCAGACCTTGGCCTTTACACACCTTGGGAGCCACTCACTTCACTCCACTGTCACTGCCTCCCTCCCCTGGTCCACTGCAATTAGACTCGAAACTCATCCCCCTTACTCATTCTCCATTTAGTAGCCAGAGTGTCATCTTCAAAATGCAAGTCTGCCTTTGTCCCACCCATATGTAAGCCCTCCGATGGCTCCCCACTGACAAAAGTGATGAACTCCTGCATGTTCTGACCCTCCCCACCTCTCAAGCTGCCCTTTGAGACCTGTGCCCTTGTGTCCATCATGGGCAATTTACCCAACACCTCTGGTCCACAGTTCCTTGAGCTATAAAATGGGACAATAATACCTGTCGACCATGGCGGTTATGTGTGTTGTGGCTCAGCACGTGTGTGGGACAGAGGCAGCACGAGGAAAAGGAGGCCCTGAGGATGGAGATCACATCGTGACATGTGGGTTTCGCTTAAATATCCAGGGCCTGCCAGTGCCTTTATGAGGCCTGAGCTGCCAGCGACAGGTACTCACAAGCAGCCAGTCCCGGAGCTAGCAGGGACCCTGCAGGACATGCGTCCTGTGGAGGGACCATGTAGAGGCTGACCCTGGGAGTCAGCCGCAGAATTTCGCCAGGATACTCACACATCTCTGTGCTGTCAGCACAGCTCCTCAGCATTAGAAACATCCTCAGCACTTTTTCCTCTCCAGATACCACGCTAAGCACTTTGTCGCTAACCAATATTTAGCACGCACTTGAGAAGTACCAACAACTGTGACTCTCTCTTTACAGATGAGAAAATAGTCGCTGAGAGATTGACTTACCCAAGGTCATGCAACTAGTAAATGACAGGGACGGGCTCCAGAGCCCACACTTGTACTTCAGCCCCGAACTACGTGACCTTTAGAACCTTCCGTGTCTGGTCTCCTTGACCGCGTGAACTGAGCAAGTTAAAGAATTTAAAGCACTCCAAAGAGCACCAGCAGGGCCTAGCATGAAGTAGGTGCCCATAAATGCCCCTCCGTTCACAGAAGGATGATGGGAAGAGTGGGCTCCTAGCCAGGCAGCTGGCCCTGCCACCAGATGTGCAATCACGCCAGCCTGCACATCTCTCTGCTAACTGGGAGTAACACTAGTACTTATTTCTAAGGTTGTCATAGTAAACAAGTCAATATTTGTAAAGCTCTTAGAACGGAATCTGGACCTTCCCAGATGCTGCATTTGTCAAAATGCCAACAGGTACACGTGCATATGTGTGCAACAGTGTGAACACAAACTTTTGTGCTCTCCGAGCCCCGTGTTTCAGGTCCTGGTTACTTTTTACTGTCTGGGTGGTCTTGGAGAAATCAGCTGCACTGTGGAAGCCTTGGTTTCCTTCCCTGTAAAGTAGGACTAAAATGCATATCCTCTGGTGCCTAAAAAAATGTCAGGGTGAGTTATTATTTCAGACTGAGGTCAGGCAGGGGCCAACACAGCTATGATTTAGAACCAGACACCTCCGTGCCAATGCTGGCCCTGCGCCTATGTGTGGCCTTGGACAGGTCATGGTCATTCTATGACTGCTGGTGTCCCCTCCTGTAGGCATTGCCGACACTCTCCCATCTCCCTGCACCACAGTGGGATGATACAAAAAGAACAGGTGCAAGCACAGGCCACAGGCATCGGACAGTCCCATTTCTCAGTCCTTTGCCCTGATCCCCAACCTGGCACTGGGGACAGAGAACTAAGAGAATTTTTCAACACTATTCAAGTAAACTCTGGCACTTTCCAGGTATCTCTCTAACTGCAAAGAACTCCAGAACCTTCCTGTTTGGGCGCAGTAATGCATTTGGAAAGCCAAGTGGTGACTCATCTGAGTAACTGAATTTCCTGTTGGTTAGGGTCTTGATTAGGCACAGACTACTCTCAGGAGTGAAGCTCAGAGCGATAGGGGTTTCAAGGCCAGCAAGGACATTTGCTTCACTAGGTTTTCTTACACAGTGTCTCTATTCTTCCCTTCCTTCCAGTCTGTATTCCTTGACTATGGTTCTTTTACCTTCTTCTTTAAAAAAAAAAATGGCTCTAGTATAGCTGAGGTTTTCAGGTAAAGCTTCTGTGAATTTCTTTTGGAACTTAGTTGGATTTAAGGCATGTGTAACAACCCGAGTCCCTCACATTCAGTTGCCTGCAGTGAGATGGGAGCTTAGCGAGAAACACAAGACCATGTTCTCCGGATTTACTCAGATCGTCTTTGTGGTTCTCTAACCACACAGACTCTCGCATTGTCTTTATTCCACCAAGTCTGGGATTCTCTGGTGATCGTCTCCCAGACATGGTCCACCATGTCCTGTTGCTACACATGCTATCTGCTGCCTCTGCCTCATCTGTTTCCGCTTGCTGAGGTCTCCACTGGTACTGACAGCGGGCCCTACCTCCCTGCCTGTGCTGCCACTGTCTATAGCAAAGCTGCCTTTGCCCATGTCTAAGGGCACAGATGCCGGCCTGGTTCTGGGCCTGGCCAACGCCTCTGTTGCTTGCTGCTTTCTGCAGCCTAGAGATGTTCTGCTGACGAGCTACTTTACACCTGCTTATTTATTCCCTGATCTCAGGACTCAGGCACATACCCTGAGGCGAGGCCAGGAGACATCAGAGTGACAGGCACCACGCCATCCCTCGAGTTCCACCAGGACCACCTGCTCTGTGCCCATCCCCCCTGTGCAGCGAGTCCTTCGGAGGAGTGTGTGGACCTGTGGTCACGGAGCCCCAGACTTCGGTCTGCATCCTCATGGGGAAGAGGAAGGAGACACAGGTAACTTCAGCTTGGACCCCAGAAAAGATTTTGGAAAGCAGATTTTAATCCAAGTTACTCTCCTCCCACCTCATGTAACCCCGGCGGGGCGGGGAGGGCAGATAAGAGCTCCGGGAGGTCCCGCTGTCAGCTTGCGTGTCAGTAACCAGGCAGAGACAGACAGAGGGCTAAGGTGCGGGGAGGGGAAGGGCCCCTGCTCACTGCTGGCTCTGAGGAAATTACAGCCCCCAGGGGGAAGGCAGACAAATAGGAGCAAGATGTCGCCGGGACCCAGGCTGCCTTCACTCTTGTCAGTTTATGGCTCCATAAAAAATCCTGAAACTTGGCAATTTCCCCAAATATCAAACTGCAGTGATGTTTTTTAAAGCCTAATTTCATATATGCTGCTTGGAAGCTGTGTAACTTCCTGTAATAAAGATCTTAGATATTCAAGCAATAAATTTGAGATGTCAGCACCTCTTCTAACGCTATCCTGTTGCTTGGCAATTCCAAATTAGCCCAGCTCCACAGCCCAAGCCTGGAAGGGCTGAGAAGAACAGAACCTCACTCTGGGGGGAGCCCAGGGGTCTTATTCTTACTGAGCTCCCAAAGGAGCGGGTGGTGAGCTCACAGGTCCCTTATCTCCCTTGACCTCTGCTTCCCACCAGCCAAATGCTAAGCTTCCAGAAGCGTGTGAAGTGCGTGAGCCTCAGTTGAGAGCGTGGGTCTGATGAGAACTCTGGACCTTCCAGCCTCTGCCTGGCTGCAGTTGGTTAGTGGAACAGTGAGCCACAGGCCCCATCTTGCTTTCCTCCGCCTGCTCTCTGCCTCTGGCTTTTCATCATTCCACACGGCACCAGCCCTCGACCCTTTTCCTTCAAGAATGGGCCGATAAAGAGTTAAGATGTGTTATGTACATGTACCAACTCCCCACAATGAATGCAATCATTGTGTACCGCAAACATGGACTAATAAAAATTTGAAAATATTTTTTTTTAAGTGCTGGGTGTGGGGTGCACTGAGGTCATCCCAGTACTTGAGAGATGAAGGCAGGAGGGTCACTGTGAGTATAAGGCCAACCCGGACTACGTAGAGAGTTCAAGGCCAGTCTAATCCTCACAGTGAGACTCTATCTCAAAAATCAACAACAACAAAAATTTTTAAAGGAGTAGGAGGATAACAGTGATTGAGGCTTAGATAGCATGGAATAGCTACTTGGTAGGTAAATAAATGAATAAATGGACAAATGAACAAACTGGATCTACCTAGGAAAATATGCACATTTTGAAAATTATTATTTTGGGGACTGGGGATTTAACTCAGTGGTAGAGTGACTGCCTAGCAAGCTCAAGGCCCTGAGTTTGATCCCCAGCAACCCCCTCAATGATTATTTCTCTCCCTCTATAGCATTGGGGAGCAGAGATCAATGGCTGTCACAGTAACTTGTTAAACTTTAGAATTTAAGAAAATTATTTTATTGTACTTGATCCCAGTGTTAAACAAAAACTTAGGAGGAATTTTATATATCTAGAGTGAGGGAAGAGGACAGGGAAAATTTAAGGAAGGGCCAAAGTCCATCCTGGTGGGGTGGGGGTTGACATCTGTCATTTTGCCCCACTCAAGCATTCCTGAGTGTTAATCTCTAGTTGCTGAGGAAGGCTTGAGGGATGAGGGTTGGTGCTGATAATCCACAGGGCTGCTCCCCGAGGCCAGCTACTCCAACACCCTCCTCTTCCCCACTCTCTTCTCTCTTCCTTTCTAGCCCAACCTTCGGGTCAGGTGGAAAAGCCAGTGCGGAAGGATCAAAGCTGCCTGAACTCCAGAGCCCACAGGGCCCCCTTGCTAAAAAGTCATCTTCATGAGAATTCTAAACAGGGTTCTTGGGTTAGGAACGGCTCCACGGGTATTTGGTTAAATGAATAAAGACATTGCTTTGGTTAATTAGAAGAATGTTCTGCATCAGCCCTGGTCTTGGTAGGAGACAGATGACACTTCACAGTAGGTAGGGGAAGGCACCTTTTAAATAGGTACTCGGAGGATTTAGGGAAGCCCACAAGGAAGGCTGAGGATCCTGGGTCTAGCAACAGGGAGAAACATTTACCCCCACCAGAGGGACGAGACAAGACAGCCCTGTGCTAAGAACCCAACTGGAACCACAGCTGTGAGAGCTGTGACTTTCAGTAAACAAGGTCAACTGCTGGCCACCCAGCCGGGAGGGAGCCAGAGGAAACAAACACTCTCCCTTCCATCTCCTGCCAATGTCTCCCCTTGGTGGGACCCAGCCAAGAGCCACAGGTGAGTGACCGTATGGTCAGCAGCTGGGGACACAGAGGAGTGCAAAGGTTGAGGAATGCACCTGACAAGGCCAAAGGACAACAGCTGGCAGAGGTGCCCCTTTTTCCAGGCAGCTGCAGCCTGGGGCTGGGTCTCCAGCACAGACTTCCTGTTGGCCTCGCTCACTCTCTGGGGCCAGACATCCTTCTGCAGGGCAAGCCCTGCATAACCACATGTGACAGGCCCGAGAAACCCGAGGACTTACACCCCTCTTCGTGCATGCGAACACTGTGAAAGGCTCTCCCATCCCAAAATAAATAGAGAAAAACAAAGCATTCCAAGCAGATATCCCCATCAAATATGTCTCTGTTCTTCTTCCTATTTGCCTCCATTTTCTCCACGAACCTTTCTCCTCTTCAGCAAATGGCACAACCTTGAACCTGGTCACCTGAGGCAGAAGCCTGGGCGTCCTTCTCCAAAGGAACTTCTCCCTCGCCTTCCCCGTTCAAACAAACGGTCACTAGCATGGTGACTTCCCTTCGGACTCCCGCCACGTCCTCTCCACCCTGACTGCACTGCCGTTCTCCCCAGACATTTCCAGAGCAGGCTCTCCCATCATGCCTGGTCGGCCCTTTTCCCACATCCTGGCCAGAGATCTCCTTCAAAATAAAGAGCACAGCTGGGCTCCTATTACTCCACCGCTTAGCATCCTTCTGTGGTTTGCTGTTTCCCTTAAACAAGTTCAAATGCATTCACGGGTCACCAGCGCTCTTTCTTTGTGGTCCTGCCCACAGAGCCTGCCAGCACATCCCTGCAGGTTTCCCTGGATCCCTACTACTGACTCTTCAGTGCCTCCAAAGCCCTGTGCCGCCCGTCACCTCTTGGCCTGCAGTGCCCTTGCGCTTCACATGCCCAAGTAATGTCCACTCAGGTACTGGCCCAGGGGAAGCATCTCTTCTTTTTGGGAAACTGTCCCAGCCTCCCATCCTTCCCCTCAGGCTGACTCAGGCACACTTCCTTTATACACATTTTCTACACAACACGAACCCCATTGTGCACCTTTCTTGATATCATGCATAACACTGTTCTCTGCTGGTTAATTTTCTTGTCTGTCAGCGTTACTACCTCCAGAAGTCCCCTGCCCAGCACGTGGCTCGCTTTGCCTGTGACAGGACCTGTAAGCCCTTGATGAAGTGAACCAAGTGGTAATGAAATGAAACCTTCTTGGTTTGGCACTGTCTACTTCAATCCAGTTCATCTGTGGTCGGGGGTGACTGTTGACTATGTCAACATACTACTCCTTCTTTATTATTTATGACAAATGTCATTTGCCTTGCTCTGCTTTCCCCATAGTTTATACACTTTCAAGACAGAGGATCCCTATTTTCTGGTTCTGAATGACTTCTCACCCAACTTCTGCTTATTTTGTCGGACACTGGAAAAAGCCACAGGAAATGAAGCCCAGAGAGGGATTACATTTCTTTAGCAAGTAAACCTTCTTCTAGCTCGGGGCCTCAAACAATTCTTCAAGTAAGCCATTTAAGAATATCTTTCCTGCCAGCAGTGATGTGGCAGGGGACCTGAACCAAGCAAAATATATTCCTTCAACCTCATGTGGGAGGGGCCTCAGGAAGGCATTTGAGATACCCCCCATATTTGCCCCTCACTCTACTTACACATCCAGCTCACATTTATCTTGTGTTTAATTGTGCACTGGGCAATTTTCTATCTGTATACATCAAAGATCACTATATAGGCAATAACAAAGAGTATTTGCTTATAGAACATCTCCACTGAAGTATCTCACTTAACTCTCACAAGCCTAAGAAGCACAGACATTGTTATTGTCCCTGGTTTGTAGATAAGAGCGGCACACATTTCAGTTTTGAACCCTCTCATTCCACTTCTTACTCCAGTCACTGTATCGTCAAACTATCTCACACGGATGTGCCCAGTGTCCCCTGGGCCGTTGGACAGTGCTTGGCAGTGCACTCAAAGTCCCACTCCCTGTCCTGTGACATCTCTGACACCGCACGCGGGGACTCGTGGCATCCACTGGAAGCTGATAGCTGCCCAAACCTAGAAATGGAGGAGTCCACACTAGTGCAGGCTCCCTTAGCCAGTAGGGAAGGTGCCAACAGTCAGCGGAGACCCTTTCACAGGCTCCTCCCAAGGACAGTGGCCCATGGCCTGGGGTGGTGGCTAGCTCAACAGTACACCTCGTCCCTCCCTTTCCACTTTGCCCCTCACTCCTGCACCTTAGCATCTCTTCCCAAAGAAATTACTTACACACAAGGTGAGACACGGCAGGTTCTACTTCGAGGAACCCAGACTCAAATCATGAGGTCGCACAGTTCCTCAGATATCCCCAAATTTCCACTGAGCCCTGGGATCCACAGTCAGTCCCTCTGACTCCCAACTCCATGTGCTTTTCTTTATCCTCCTTGCATCAGGACTAAGAGTCTGTGTGCACAGAGGCTTGGACATATAAACAGCGACTGAAGGCGAGAGGTGTCGAGTTGAAAGCCGAAGCTATGACTCTGGAGCCCAGAGGACAGCGAGTGGGTTGGTAGGTCGGGTGCATGGGCCGCCCAGGAGATGCTCCCCTGAGTGGGTAACGGACAGGGCTCTCTACAGTCAGCCCCATCTGCTGTTTCCTCTCCCAGCAGCATCGCTTCCTTTCTCATGTAAGTAAATATTTACTTCTCTTTGCTTACCGTCTCTCCCCTATGAAGGCGGGGCTGGTCTTGTTCACAGACATACGAACACAGTGTCCACGGCTCGTAGCCCAGTGCCCAAGACAATCAAAAATGAGTCATATTTGTTTAACAAATCAAAAACTATTTTTTCTTGAATGAATGAATGATGACTAGATAAATGAATTGTGGTATTAAAGGCAAACTAAACAGCATAAACAAAAACATGGAAGAATATGAAAATACAGCCTGTTCAGAGAGAGTTTGTGGTTGGTTACAGGACCTATTTGTTGGGAAGGGTGGGGAGGCAGGGAGTGGCTGGAGAAAACATCTTATTTTGAAGCCAGATAATTATTACAGCCTCATTCTTCACATTGGAAAATACCATCGCTCAACTTGGTCCCCAGCTGTCCGCTATTGCTGGTACTCGGTGTACTTTCTTCTCTATTTGGTGACTGAAATGGGTGTTGGCAGGGCCTGACCTGGTTTAGGGGTGTAGGACTTTTCGTTCCAGGTTTGCCTGTGTAGGATCTAAGCCTGATTATCTGCTGCTATTAACACCTGCTGCAGTTTGTGAAGCTGGGTGCTGACCGCTTCTGGCCTACACATGTCTCCAGCACGTCTGTCCTAAGTGTCACCCACCGGCTGTGCTTCTGGTTCTGAGTATCTGTTCAGGAGTCTTTCTGGTCTGCGCTCTGCCTTGTCTTTCTCATGAGGACTCTTATAGCATCTGGCATCTTCAGATCTTTCCTAACAACACAAGGCAGTATAAGATAACTTTTTTTTTTTTGTTTACCCAAATATATCATCAATGGTATCCTGTGGGCCAGGCACACATCTTTTCTGATTGATTTGTGATTCTGTGAACTCTGAACTGTTCAATGGTCTTGGCAATTGATGACTGAAAGATTTGGCCCTGTGTTCTCTCTGCCACGGTTTGCTAAGGTGGGTTCAACAAAATGTTTTCCATTCCTATGGACTGTATGTGCCTGAGGACCTGAGACACATGTATTAAAAACAATTTCCCTGATATCTTGCTTTTAGCTCAACTTAAAGAAATATTGGCATATTTCAGCTCTTTGGCAACCCTCAGACTGTTTCTCTTCTCATTTGCGAAAGTCCAGTTGGAAGCAGCCACCTGTTCCTTTCTGGCTCCTTGAGAGAGAAGTTTATAGTCTTGGTGTACTGGCATTTCAGAAACCAAACAAACTCACCTTTAACACTGTTTATTTTTATTATCTCTGCATTTATATTTAGAAGGGAAGCTCTGTCCTGTGTCTGGGAGCATCATTCCTGCAATTTTTGCAGGAGCACAGAGAGGCCACGAGGAGGGAAAATCAGTCGTGCATGTAACTCCTGGCACTGGTGACCCTGCCCGGGGACATGTACCGAACATACAAGGAGAGGGCAGGATGCAGGGTTGACCTTCAGCAGCTAGGACCTGGCCGTGCACCAGCCCTGCCGCTGAGCTGAGCCTGGAGGGCTCCTCAGAGGAGGGGTGGGGGAAAATTCCCAAGAAAAGAGAGATGCTTGCTGAGAACTGAAGTAAAATTACTACCACTCTGCAACCTACCACATTTTTCCTTGTTTCGCTTCCTACAAAACATGTTCCCATTTAAATGAACATTTAGAAAGTGACACATTAGTATAAAATCCAAAAGGCAGAGTTTATAAAACATATTGTACAAAAAGTGCCAATATTTCTAATGTTTGAAAAACTCTTTACCATTGAGTGATAAAGAATCAAAATCGTATAGGAAAACTGGGCAAAATATAATTTTTAAAAAGATACAAATAGCCCTTAAACATATTAAAAGATGTTCAGACTAATTAGTAGAGTAATACTGCTTAAAATGCCATCTTTAAAAAAGTTATACCATTTATCACCTATCAAATTGGTAAAAAATTAAAAAGCATGACAACAAAATCTCTTAGGGAGACTGTGGGAAACAGATATTTCATACACATGATAGCAGATTGGTTGAACCTTGATGGAGGAAGATTTGAGAGGATTGAACAAAACTATATGGGCACTTAATTTTCATCTAGAAATCCCATTTCTAAGAATATATCCTGAAGATATATCCCTAAGAGGATAAAAATATATTCGTACAAGTTTAAGTCACCTCAGTATTATTTTAATATACAAAACACTGAAGACAATCTAAATGTTCACACAAAGGAGATGAGTGGGATACACAAGATTCACATAACAGAGTCTCACTGAGCTGTGTAAATGAGGGCAATTGCAATAATCTAGCCTAGAGATAGCTCCAGAATATATAGTGAGGTAGAAAAAGCAAAGTACAAGAAATACCTATACTGTACTAGTGTGTTAATTTCCATGTAAGAAAGAAAGAACAAAAATATATACATGAATTTGCTCAGGTATGCAAAAATAAATACAGGAAGAATAAGTGAAGCTAGTGTTGGTTGCCTGCAGAAGGTAGACGAGAACAAAGTAGATAAAAGGAGGAGTGAGAATCTAGAATAAGCAGTAAGCAGGCTACACAAGTATAGCTTTCAGTAAAGTGCTAACTTTTAGAGTCACGACAGCCTTTCACATACTAAAAAGAAAAAGAAATCATTAAATAATTTAAAATGAAATAAAAATATACTAAAAGTATTCTGGGCAGAACTTAAATGAAACACAAACAAGTGAATCTAGTGAAATTACAAATTAATAGCATAACCAGAGTGGAGGAAGGTGGGAAGAAAAGAATTTATATGATTCTAGAAATAGTATTTTGGTTGTATTTAATAATACTAAAGAAAAAAAGAACTGAACACAAACAGTATATACTGTAGCTTGAAAATTTACTTTTCACAGAGATATTGACTAACAAATTCAAAAGCTATTTTGGATAGTCTGTTACTAAGCAAGTAAGTAATATCGTATGAATAATGAAAGCCAATTTGTCACTGTATAGAAAGGAAGTGTAGATAAGAATAGAAGAACAGAATTTGTGTTATGGAATTGGAATTAAAGATACTGATACGGATTTTGAATCAATATGAAATCAATATGTGTGCATGCATGTGTGTGTGCGTGTGTGTCTGTGCACGTGTGTGCATACACATCTATATTCTCGGCTCTGTCTGGTCTAAGCAACTTGAAGCAATGACACTCCAGTACCAGGGAGCACATTTCGTGACCAAATATTTGTTTCTAAATACTATTTTCTCAAGGAAAGAACCACGGATCCCTGGAGAAATGGCAGATTCCAGTCTGGGCAGGGAAAGTATAAGATGAGCCTCGAATATATTGTGGTTCCAGAAAGTGATAAAGTGCTCAAAATGTCAGAGACTAACAAAAGGACAGACTGGCCACATTCAAGGTGCTCCCAATGGTCAAATATGGGAATTTAACTAACAAAATATGTACCAAAAATAACAGAGTGTAACAAACAGAATAAATATTCATGAGTCCATACTGATGAATGAAATAAATAAACAAATCATTAAAGTGGGGGAGAGAAAGTGCTTGCTCACAGAATTCAAAGCGTAACAGCAGAAGGACGATGAAAGTAGAGCTCACTAATTGAACACTGCCGTATTAACCATCGTAGGAAAGTATCATCAAAAGGGGCCCAATTGCTGCAGTAAACATGCTGAGGGTTGGGGATTTAGTGCAGTGGTAGTTCGCCTGCCTAACAAGTGCAAGGCCCTGAGTTCGATCCCCAGCACCAAAAGAAAAAAAAATTAAAAAAAAATGCTGAAAAAAATATTTGTATAATTTCAAAGTATATCCCCACAAAACAGAGAAAAAGAAGAACTCGGTAGGGGAGAAGCCCCATCTTAACCACATGACCAGAGTTAAGATCGCCCATGAGAGACGTGGTGACGTCAGATGCCTCTTGATA